>JACVVK020000098.1:222500-332500 GCA_018292915.2 Batillaria attramentaria
CTTCCACACACACACACACACACACACACACACACACACACACACACACGGCCAGCAAGGTGACTGATGATGACGTAGCAACAGCAACTGGTTGAGAGCAGTGAATAGGTGCAGATAACGTTTCCAACTGTAAGTGTTACGTGATTTTAATTGTTGAAAGACGGAATGGATGTATCTGAAGCCAAATTTCATTTCTAACAGGCAGTCATTTGAATTAAATGGAATTGAAATTAATTGAAATGTTTCTTTTCTAAGAGGCAACCAGTTGAATTGAACTGAATCTGAATGCCTGAAACCCTTGCCATCAAATACATAAACATTGAGTGCGCCCCTTTGTTACTGAGCTTACGAGTACGTAATAGCCCTCAACACAAAACATGACCAACACTCTTATGCCTCAAAAGCTTTGCCATACCAGCATGGTACATAAACCTCACACAAAAACAGAGTTCGCTACTACATACTTATACGAGAAAGCAACACACCCACACCAAAATCAGTCACAGCTTGTCTTCAACCGTACGGTTATACAAACAAACTCCCCAATATATACAACATTAACTGTCGTGACCGCACTTCACGCGACACCAAAAATTATTTCAATTTGCAAGACCATAAATCATTTCCGCAGCGCGCAGTCCGCGACAATCATAAAACGCACATCAAGTTTCGTTATTAATATCACGCACAAACCTGCCGCCGCCTGTGACCCAGTTTTCAATTTTCAGGCGTCACGCCGACAAAGACCCAAAACGTGACAACTGCTGTCAGTCTCCATATTGAAGAGGAGACACTTAACCCTTTCACTGCCGCCGTCGCAGGATTTCGCAAATCGCACCAGTACCCCCACAGTCAAATTAGTTCAAAATGTTAAATGTAGACTTTCCAGTAGTTGAGGGGAAACACTCTCTGGATGCAATACAGGTCACAGTTTTGATTCCTGTTTACAGCGACGCGAAGAGATGTCATCCGTGAGTGAACCGAAACGCGCCTGGCAGTGACTGAAAGGGTTAAAGACCCAAATTTCAAGATTTTTTTTGTTGTTTTTGTTTTGTTTTTTTGTTTTGTTTAGGCTCACAGATCATTCTGACCTGTTTTGGTGGCTTCTACAAAGAAGTGAAACGTGTGTATTATTCAAACCGGATAGAGTTTTTTTTAAATATAAATTTACACCTTGTTTCATTGTCTTCCTTTTTATTTTAGTCTGGCGAAGAAGGACCTTGATTAGCCGCGAAATAGTTTTTGTTGCTTGGGCGGCGTTAAGCCCTAACTAACTAACTAACTTGATGGTGTTTTGCATCACACCACTACGACACAAGCACAATTACGTGCACAGACAGGCTTGCGTTGAGCTGATCGAAGCCAGTAGCCGCTGACAGCGTTGCGGTCGTACTCGACCTGGGTGGGGGGCACATTGAGGTCGCACAGCCCACAAAGGGAAAAGGTGGACGTCGTTTACGGACGGCTAAGTGTTCCTCGTTTGCACGGCCATCAAACATCAGTGTGTTGCATTTGGAGCTGTACTAATCTGTAGGATAGACTACTTCAAAGAGTGCAGGCGGAATCACAAGCGCAACTGTTCCAAAACAAAAGTCTCCCATATAAAGCTGATTTATCTTAGAAATGGCGCCTTTAAAGAGAGAGAGAGAGAGCACATTACACTGAGAAACGACACGTGTCCAAAGTGTACTATTTGAAATGGGAGTAGAGATCTGTGATTCTCCACACACACACACACTGACACACACACACACACACACACACACACACACACACACACACACACACACACAGAGGCTGTTACATGTACTACACTCCCGCACTATGAAACATGTATTCCGACTTTGCGAGCGATAGTGGCGCAAATGCATCTGCACACTAGTAGAAACCATACCGCGCCACATCTATAGACACGTTTCCTTTTCTCGACTGCAACTACGCACGAGCTAAACTTTGTACACTCTGCTTAGCCTTGGCTAAAAGTGCACACAAACGAGGCCCGGTTGATGACACGATGAGGGAGATGTGTGTCACCAAAAAAAAAAAAAAAAAAAAATGCAAACGACCTCTAGTATCGTGACAGAAGAGAGAGAGAGAGAGAGAGAGAGAGAGAGAGAGAGAGATCCTTTCTGCGCAGTTTACCTATCTGTGCTGCGAAAACGAATAACACTATCAAGACACGCTATCAAGACATTACGAAGACAATGTACGCTGAGTAGTTTTTGGTTACTTTAGAAGTAAGGGAATATCACTGCACTCTCGACAGAATTACTGATTTCAACGAAAAGGAAACATACAACAGGTCCCTCCCCTCCCCACCCCTCTCTCTCTCTCTCAGGCTCTCTCGGACACACACACACACACACACACACACACACACACACACACACACACACACACACACACGCGCGCGCGCGCGCGCGCTGCAACCAGTGCTCACAAACCCGCACAAGTGTGTGTGTGTGTGTGTGTGTGTGTGTGTGTGTGTGTGTGTGTGTGTGTGTGTGTGCGGGCGTGCGTGCGTGTGTGTGTGTTAAGGGACGGAGCAGGTGGGAGAGGAAACAAAAATGCTCACGACCCAAGCAACTGTACACTCGTTCATTGACCTCCTTCCCTTCACCCCATTAGTTTAAAAAAAGAAAAGAAGGTAAAAACAATTTCGTCAGAGAGAAAGTGAGGGGGAAAAAAAAGTTGGACTTAGTACCGAGGGTGACGTAGTACTGCGATAGTATCGACAGCTTCTCCGTCTTCCGCAGGGCTTGCTCCCTAAAAAAAAAAAAAAAACTACTCCGTTCCGAGTTACCGACTGAACACACAGAATTCCATTTGTCTCGAAGAAAAACATTCCCCATCTAACACAACGCGAGAAGAGACGGGCGTTTTCTTTTACTTCGGTTTTGTAACTTCGCGTTGAATCTACCCCCCCCCCTCCCCCTAACCAACCTTCGACACCCCCTCCCCTCCTCCTCCCACCCCCCTCCCTCCTCGCCCTCTTTCTACGCCCATCACTGATCTCTGTTTGTTTATTCAGTTAGCGTTTCTACGTTTTTCCCAACTCATTAAAGAAACAGGACACCGAGTCTTGCTCCTTGGAGAAGACGTCAGGCAAAGAACAACAAATACTTGGTATAGTTGTGCTGATAAACAAAGTAATCAGGAGAGAGAGAGAGAGAGGCAGGCAGGCAGGCACAGAGGGAGACAGACACAGAGGGAGACAGACACAGAGGGAGACAGACAGACACAGAGGGAGACAGACAGACAGACACAGAGACAGACAGCATTCGTAGGGACATGGGACTGATTTTCAGAACAAGGTTGATGATGTGAGACACATCAAATTTTGTGGTAAAGAGGGAGAGAAATAAAAAGGACAAGAAGGAAAGAAAAACGTTCACAGACGGATGTCCTTCTATACATTACCATGCAGCCGCATTGCAGCAGCCAGGTTAACTGTGGACTGACTCACAGCCTCTTCAATTGAATTGTGAACTATACAGCTCTCCATACACGCCGATCCATTCACTACGTACATGTGCATTGAAATGTTGAGTCCATTTTACCAAAGTCCTTTTGAGCGGCAGAGCCCCACAGCTACGCATACACCCCATTCTCCCTCTGGGGTGAGGGGAAAAAAAAAAAAAAAAAGGTAGGGAGTGTGATGTACTGGGCGTGATTTCACACATTGTGTCTGCCTGCTGAAGAAAAGATGCGATCTGAAAAGTGTATGCAGTACCTGTTTTGTTGGACCACACCAGCGGAGGCAAAGGGCGTAAAAAAAAAATACTCATTGGGGCAAGGAACTCACATGCAAAACAGGATCCAGACAAGGGGGGGGGGGGGAGGGGTGGGGTGGGGAGGGAGTGATAGGGCGCTGCTCAGTCTCCTCGCTCTGAGTATATATATAATATATATATGTGTGTGTGTGTGTGTGTGTGTGTGTGTGTGTGTGTGTGTGTGTGTGTGTGTGTGTGTGTGTGTGTGTGTGTGTGTGTGCGTGCAAACTGCATGCCCCGATTTCGTCTCATCTCGTCTCTGCCACAGTTGATAATCACTACGCGCAAGTGTGTCGGTCCGCATCCGTGCACTGCGATCGTATTAGTGACTCGTCAGCAGCCGAAACAACCGAACTGGAACGGAGGCACTACGTCTACAATTGATCACATCCGCTAAGTAGTTCCCGGGGAAACGTGGGCCTAGTTTGATTATCGTCTGCTTAGCATTCAGTTCCGACCAAGAACCGCTTCCTGAAACTTCTACCCCCTCCCCCGTAAAGAAGATCCCGAATCCGCCTCTGATAAAACCTCAACGTGCTACCGGTCAAGGCGAGGTGTTGACCTGCTGCTCATCTCTCTCTCTCTCTCTCTCTCTCTCTACAACAAACATACCATTCTCTCTCGTGTCGAATGACAGACCCAAACAAGAAGAAACTCCACACCACCGCGTCTCATCTCCTGATGCGTCAGTTCAGTGAGGAACAGCATACACCGACTGATCGAATTTGAGCATTTTGTTTTTTTGCCCGAGCATTTCCGCGTCTGTTTGGTTTCAGGGCAGGGGTATCGGGTCACGCGGCGCGTGCAACATGCCGGTAAACGGTCAGAACCTACTTAGTGCCTGGCGGGTCTAGTGTTGCTACTATACTATACCTGGAGAGGCCCCGGGGTGGCTGGAGATCTGGTCGGAGGTCAACGCTCGATGGTGGACTACTTGCACAAGCTCGTGAGGACAAACACGAGAACGTGTGAAGAAAACAAGGAGAGGTTTTACGAGCGGCGTAAACGGAGTCACGTATACATTCGTGGTAAATCTTACGCTCCTTTCAGGCGGAGACAGATTTAGACATAAACTGATGGACTTTGTCTCTGCTTCAGCATGCTAAACATGAGAGGAGGTTTTGAATAACAGCCTGTTGTGCTGCTAAACCCAAGCCCAAAAGTTAAGCAACCGTGCTTTGAAATGCGGGGAGCTGCGATAGCCGAATGGTAGAGCGTTGGACTTTCATAGTTACTAACCATTCATTTGTTGGTGGTCTCAACATTTCGAGCCCCTTTGACGTACTGAATGTTACAAAATAGTCAAACTGTCAAATCAAAGCACTTCATTCCACAAAAATGGGATTGATTTCCAATGTTTCACTTGTTCTGAACAAGTTTTAGCCGCGAAATGGCCTTTGTTACTAGCGCAGCGTAAAGCCTTAACTAACGAACTAACTTCTAAACAAGTTTGCGTTTTGAAAGTGCGCAGAAAAACAAAACAAAACGCAAACTGCTGCTCAATGTTGCATCTTTATCATGAAAAACAGATCTTTGCCATTCACATTCACACAAAGTCAGTGTGTGTGTGTGTGTGTGTGTGTGTGTGTGTGTGTGTGTGTGTGTGTGTGTGTGTGTGTGTGTGTGTGTGGTTTGTTTTTCGTGTAAATAACTGCAATCCATCCTATACCAGCGCTTGTCAGCCTGTGAGCACAACTGGGTCAAGGTGGCTTGTCTGCAATCAGTCAAGCTATTACATAAAAATCTAAATTGCTCTCCCGGTTACATCGACACTACACAGTACATTGCACTGTCTCCGTTGCCGTAACAGTGGTCGACAAAGTAAGAGGCCTTTCACACGCTGAATGCCTGCAGAGAGCTCACACGCTCGCCGAGTGGATGTTAAGTTCACGCGCTACCAGCGTGCACTGGGCGGACTGCGCTGTCGGCCTGGCGCTGGACAATACACAAGCAGCGGCGGTTGGCTGCCATGACGAGGAAAAAATGGGACCGTGTTCTATAGTTTACAAGCGTGGCGACTGACCCTTGCAAACGGATTGAATTGGCTGGGAGTGCATTGTTACCGCTGGCAGGCGGACAAAATTGTCGCGTGTGAAAGGCCTCTAACCACCCGGATAAATTACCCCCTAATCGGCAGCCACGGTTTTCGGGGAGCCGCATTCACTGACGCCGCTGCCCGTCGCGAAGATGACGCAATCTGTGTCTCCACATTATTGTCAATGACGCAAATGAAGAACCTGTTGCATCAATGTCAACTTGACCGGGGGGGCCGCAGTTGCACAACATTAGGGGTGACCGACTTTTCGTAAGCGTGTAGCGTCAGATGCGCTCACTCATGTTTGCGCTCATGGCTTGAACACGGGATGGGGTTGGCTCAAAATGGACGGACTGCGTTTCTGTTGCTATGCCGCTTGAAAACTGACTGTCGACGACGCTTGCTCTCCCCTCACACACCCCAAAGACACTCGCCTAGCCAAGCAGCCAAAGACACACGCCAGGAACAACTTGTCCTTAAGGGCCAAAAGCCATAGGACGTAAAGCAAGCTAATGATGATGATGCTTGCTCTCATTTAAAAGTCGTTACATTAAAACACGAGCATACACACGTCTTAAGGTTGTAGTAACGTATCGGTTTCTGGGTGGTAAACTGGTGGCCCCGTTCAATCGTTCTACATGACGATTGAAAATCCACAGCGTTTTTCCGGTGCTATGGCGGTTTGAATTTAGAAAAACGCGGTGCTATGGCGTGGGAACCCGCTGATTGACGGTGCAGTGATTTGGAGCGGCACCAGTAGCACTGGAAAAACGCTCGTCCATTTTGTTTCACCCCCGTGTTGAAGGTTGGGTCGGGGGAGGAAAATAGTGCCGACGCGCTGTCATGTATTACAACATGACCTTGCTGTTCTGTTGTCTGATGAAATCACGAACTTGATGTTCAACAGAAAAGGTCGTATAAATAGGCACTGAAGGACAGTGCGCGCGCGCGCGCGCGCGCACACACACACACACACACACACACACACACACACACACACACACACACACACACTCTTTGCACACACGCACAGAAACAGTGAATCAACCAAAACCGGTCTTAGGATGGGGGGAACCCCTCCCGGGCCAACACCCCCCCCCCCCCCCCCTTTCCAATTTTTTTTTAAATGAAAAGAAAAAAATAACAACAGAATTTCACACCACGATTTTGTTTTCTTTAATTTATGATACGAGTACATACTAATTCATGCTTCCTTCAAGTATACTTGCCAGTGTAACTGTAACCACTTCCACTTGAACGGGTCGTTGACCTGTCAAATAAATTATTTTGAATTCTGAACTCACTCTCTCTCTCTCTCTCTCTTTTGATTAAAAAAATAATAAAACGGCACGTTTGAAAATCGACCACAAGACCAAGACTTCCACCGTTTTCAAATAAAGTTATTTCAATCTCCCTCTCTCTCTCTCTCTTTCTCTGGTACCCTTTAACGTAGAATAGCAGGACAGCTTGTAAGACAGGCAGCAATGCCTAAATGCTCTATCCCGAATAAAAAACGTTTCGTCATCATCATCATCATCATCATCATCTCTCTCTCTCTCTCTGTGAGTGCCTGTCTGTCTGTCTCTCTCCCCCTTGTCTCTCTCTCTCTCTCTCCCTCTCTTGATTCAGAGAGAACCAGACAGAGGCACTGAACCTACGAATCCTCCCTTAAAGTTAGACAAGGACGTAACTCAGAACACGTCCGTCCTTTCTCTTCTCTTCCTGCTAAACTGTTCACTGTGACATGTTCAATGCACTTGGAAGGTCGTGTCTTACCTCCGGAGTTTCCGCCCAATTCAACAACATCAGCAGTAAAACGTGCGGACGCATTAATGTCGCCCCTCATGAATATGCATCAACCTGCCTCCCTTTAAACAACGCTGCTGACACTAGCCACAAAGTTTAAAACCGTGATTTCCATGATGTGATGTACGCTTAACTGACGCCGACATGTTTGGAACGGTTTCGCTTGTGAGTACACCTGTACGCTAGAACAGTCGATGTTACTGATTAGTAGAGCTCTCAATGCAAGACAGTGATGACCACAGGCTCCGTGAACCGGTGAAAAATCAAATTCTTATACATGTATTCAGCGGTTGACCGTGCCGCAAGACTAGCTGACTTGATACTGGTTCGCGTCACGTAAAACATTCTGCTGGCTAAGTGCCAGTCTGTAAGATGCTGTCACTGTGCAGGTGGCTATGCGGTACACGTACGCCGCGAGACAACGTGACCACCCAAAAAAAAAAAAAAGTCAGAGTGATCTTTGCGCCAAACAATCTTATAAAATTGTGCCTTTAAGCAAGCATGTCTAGTGTCTAGACTTCCTGATGAACCCAGAGAGTAATCTGAGTCTAACAATCTTAAAACTTGGGCCTTTAAGCAAGCATGTCTAGTATCTAGACTTCCTGATGAACCCAAAGAGTGATCTTTGCGCCAAACAATCTTATAAAATGGGCCTTTAAGCAAGCATGTCTAGTGTCTAGACTTCGTGATGAACCCAAGCAAGGGCGGTCCTGAACAGCTGAACCTGCACGCGGTTTTGATAGTTTCGGTCGTAAAGCTAAATAGTTTCAAGAGTGTCAGAGCGTGTCCCCGCGTCACTTCCGCTAAAGGGAAATAAATCTTTCGCCCCAGATCAGTCGGTGAACCGGGAGTCTGGTCGTAAAACTCGTAATCGTTCTTTCGGCGTGCGTTTTGAGAGACCACACGGAGAAGTTCGGGGCTTTAATTCTGATTAAATACCAGCCTCTTTAGCATATCCAGTTGGTTGACATTCAGCACGTGTTTTCTGCCAACAATCTATAGGGGGAGTTAGAACTTGTGAACACGGAATGAAAATATCCCTGTAAGTGTAACTTTGGCACGGATATCTTAACACACACATCTACATTAATTTTATCCCTTCATTTGTTTCATTATTGTTTATTCATTCGTTCGTTAATTCACACGTTAATTGATTTGCCGCTTACTTTTTTCCTTTCTTTGTTCATCTACGGGAGTTTAAACCACGACTGGTTTTAAAGCCTGTATCTGGGGGCAAACATTCACACGCAATTTGGAATTTCAGGATTTTTCAGTCTCTAGTAATTTACAAAGGACGTCAAGAAAGTGTGCGATTAAGATTTAGCGAGGGGTTTTGTGTGATACGCGTACATGTTCCTGTTTAAGAGTGAACAGACATGAAGACACACTCACTTGTGTCTAGATTGGTGATTCGTTACGGACAATAAAGATAACCCACCCAGACAAAACAGCCACAGTCACAGTGATCCAACCATCCAACTTCTCCAACACTCACTCCTCGCTGGAGCTCGTAAACTAGAAACAAGTGTAGGCCAGACTTGAAAGTGACAGAGCCTGGCGCCACCTGGTGTCAGGAGTGGGGAGTCGGGCTAATTTCTGGTCCTAAATGGCTGACGATCCACCCGCATGACCAATTAGAACACAGGAGGGAGGTCTGTCCAGCTCGGATAAGGGACACATTTGTCACTGCACACTTCTCCTCTTGACCAGTGTCGATAATAGCGAAGGGGTCTGTGGGGAGCACCCGGCAGTTCAAGTTACACCCGCAGGGTCACCGTGAAACCCCACGCCGAAATGTCATCCTGAACTACGAGCCTGAAATTGATGTCTGTACGGGCGCTGAAGCCTTTGTGCAACTACGGTGTGTCGACGTGGCATAGGTCAGTGATAGGACCTGCAAAGAGCGTGACAGGCCCTTGTGACCCAGACGAACAGCAGAACAGTCTCGAATATGACGCTGGGAGAGACCGTCTGACTGAGGTGAGGTGGAACGGATGGAACAGGGGTTTCCGCCCCTAGCGCAGGGACTGATGCCATCTTGGAACTATCAGTCTTAAACGTGAATGGATTTCATTGAAAAACTGACAGAAGAACACAAAGATGGTTCAAACCAAACAGAGAGAGAGAGAGAGAGAGAGAGCATTAGTCAGTACTGCGCTGTGCAAGTGTCGATCTCTCGATCTCACAGAGTCGCAAGTGACGATGCCAGCACATAATTATCAAAGAAGAATGACTGAAAATTGATTAAAAGTACCTCCCCTTCCCCCTGCCCCCACAGAGAGAGAGAGCGAGAGAGAGAGACAGAGAGAGAGAGGAGAAAACAAGAACTGAAAACAGAAAAGGAAGAGGAAAACTGTAAACACTGAAAACCTTTTTATTTAAAGCCCACAGTTACAGCAAACCAACAAGAGAGAGGGAGAGGGAGAGACGGGGTAGTGGGGCAGTCCATCGCCTATGGTCAAGAGTCCGGTTTCAAAGCCCTGTGGACGGTTTGAAGTGAATTACAACATTCTCCTTTTCCCACTGGACACAGGATTCACGGAGATTGGTTCCGCCAGCCTGAGAACGAAGGAGACAGCGCCCAGCGCGCGTGGTCTCTTTTCCCGCTCGATTTCTGTCCACACCCTGAGGGATGACGTCAAAAGATAAGCAAAACACCAGCAGGGGAGTGAGCTACGTGGACTGGGAGCTGCCTATAAATGACAGTATAGCTAAAACATCTCTTCGGCAGTCGCTCGTTTCATACCTCAGAATTGAGGAAGCCCGTACACTATCCCTAACCTGTACTGTGCAAAAACAAAAGCAAAAAAAAAGCACGTGATTCTTTGCAATGGACGCCTGACTGTGCAAGATCACCCGATGCTCTCTCTCTCTCTCTCACTCACACACACACACACACACACACACACACACACACACACACACACACACACACACACACACACACACACACACACATGCTTGAGAGAAACTAATTAAACGCCTCCCGAAAGAAATTCTGTCTTCCTGCAACTTGGAACATATCAATACTGGAAATGCCCCGGGGTCATTCATGCCGGTGTAGGATCCGGTCCGGTCCCCCCTCTGAAGCAGTCCCCCGGGGGACCAATTCGTGGCAAAAACTGCTCTATAATGGTCCCCCCTTAGACATCCAGCCTCGTTTTCGACTGGTCCCCCTGGGCGATTTTGGTCCCCCCTCGCATCCAAAGTAGGCCCCCTCTCGAACTGGTCCCCCTCTTTTCTAACCAATGTAGAGCTATGTCAGTATTTATTTTTAACTTTATTGTTATAGTGTGTGTCAACTCAGTAGAAAACGTGACTCTGGATCTCTCTCACACTCTCTCTCTCTCTCTCTCGCCCCCCACACTTTCTCTCCTCCCCCCATCTCTCAAACACACACACACACACACACATTATGCACGCACGCACGCACGCGTGCACACTCACTCACGCACGCACGCACGCAAACACACACGCGCACACACACACACACACACACACACACACACACACCTCTTTCGTTATATGTATAATTATTTTCATTTTTGTACAGAGATGTTATTCAAGATGATCTTGAACTGGGTCAAGGTTACAGTGTCAAATCTAAACTTTTAAAAGTGATTTAACTTCGTAGATTTGCCGTTCTATGTAGCCTATACTTTTGTTTTTTTATTTTCTCTTTTTTTTTGTGGGATGAGAAAACGGTCGCCACTAAAAAACAAAAGTATAGGCTACATAGAACGGCAAATCTACGAAGTTATATCACTTTTAAAAGTTTAGATTTGTTTTCTCTTTTCTTTTTTTTTTTTTTTTGTGGGATGAGAAAACGGTCGCCACGCTTCTTGACACGTCACGTGACTCGTGTCAAACATGCCTATAATTATAAGTACACGACAATTCATTCCGTACTTGGGCCACCGAGGTTGAGATATTTGCTGCAGCCACCCTCTTGGACACGCCCGTGTATGTGTTCACAAGAGAGGCTCCAGGCCGACAACCTAGGTGGCTGAAATACGGGCCAGTTTGGCAATCGGCCCCATTGAAAACAGACAGAGTAATTTATATAATGAATCTTGGACATCACTTTGCTCCTGTTTTTTGTGTCACTCCTTAGACCAGCCTGAGAACTGTTAGTCTTCTGCTGTTTTTGTTGTTTCAAGGGTCATGATTTGAGACACTGGTACTCAGTCTTGACTGTCTACTTGAAGTACGCTGAAAGCCAAAGGTGGCAACTAGTTTTCATGTCATGGACACTTACTTAATTTTGAAGAAATATTTTTTCTATGGCGTTGTATAGAAAATATTAGATACTTGGTCTTTGATGTTATTCTCTAAATGCTATTTCCAGTTTAAAAAAAATGACAGGAAATGTGGACAGCAAAAAAGAACCAATGCAAAAAAAACAACTGAAAGAAACAAGAACACAACCAAACAAATATATCTCACACACACAAAAATAACAACAAGCACATAAATCGGAAAAAAAAAGAAAAAAAATGTTCCTATGGCCCTGTGCTTTTGGGGACAATAAAGTTTTGTAACAATAAAGTTAAAAATAAATACTGACATAGCTCTACATTGGTTAGAAAAGAGGGGGACCAGTTCGAGAGGGGGCCTATTTTGGATGCGAGGGGGGACCAAAATCGCCCAGGGGGACCAGTCGAAAACGAGGCTGGATGTCTAAGGGGGGGACCATTATAGAGCAGTTTTTGCCACGAATTGGTCCCCCGGGGGACTACTTCAGAGGGGGGACCGGACCGGATGCTACACGCTACACCGGGAAATCCACGTGACACGTCACTACAGCGGGCCGTGGTACTACGGGGCAGTGGACAGAAGTCACGCAGGAAAAGAAACCACGCCATCAGCGCCAGCACGACCCAAGGTGGCGCATAAATTAACATCTCGTCACGGAGCCACGAGAATCCGAGGGGCGGACGATTACCGGGCGAACGATCGGGGCTATCACAAGACGCTCGATTCATGGGCAAGTTATCGACACCCCCTGCCCACGGGGGCGATGTGACACACGCATAGAGAGACGGTTGTTGGCTCCACTTTATAGTTCAATTGCCTGCCGTTTGGTCGCTGAGCTGGAACATTCTCAGTTTTACGTTCTCGTAAATTGTCCAGGATAAAAGAGTCCGACTAAAGAGAGTTCTTGGCGGCTCAGACTTCGCGGATTCTCGCTAGGAGTAGAAGCGTCCGTGATATGTGAAATTACCTGAGGTATTATGCGTTGTCTTAGACGTTTGATCTGTAACAGGGAGGGGTGGGGGTGTTTGAGGAACGTCCTTTCCCACCACATATGGCGATATCAAAGACGGGGGCAACGAGAAAAAGACCAGCACGAACTTGGGTTTAGTCGGAAATAATCAGTACTCAACGTCCTACAGAGGGTATGTCTGAGTGTGTGTGTGTGTGTGTGTGTGTGTGTGTGTGTGTGTGTGTGTGTGTGTGATGAACAAAATCTACACTTTAATCCAAAAATCACTTCTTTCACTATGAAAAAAACTGCTGTAAAAAAAGAAAAATCCATAATTACGAATCAATTTAGTCTGCCATTGCAGTACTGTCAAAATATATATACTGTATATGTGTTCCACTCTAAACACTACCATAAACTGTGTTTGTGCCATGCTCATTAATTGTTACGTGTCTGCAACCTGTATTGCAATAAACTTGTTTCAAACCAAAATAAAAATTCTTCTCTTCCACCGACCACGACCGGCGGCGACTTTTAAGACCACCATGAGACCCATCAAATCAGGAAGTGTCCTACGCTCCTACTACAGATCCCCCACAGCAAGTGATTGGGCGTGAATTTTCACGGCCAAAGCATACCACCCAGTCACAGTTTCTCTGATGGTGCGATTGCAAGGAGGGAGGAAGCTGCGACTTGTCCCATCCCTACAGGGCCCCTCGTAATCATGGAGGCGCAACAGGTTCTCCCTGTCGGGATGTGCAACCCAGACACTGTGGGGGTCAGGGGGGTTGTGCCGGTGAGGGGGTCGGGGTGGGGTGGGTGTTGCGTCTGGATGTCCAGTGTTGGCCTTTCAGGCTGGTGGTCATGGGTTCGGTTCTTCCAGAGGTGTGTGTGTGTGTGTGTGTGTGTGTGTGTGTGTGTGTGTGTGTGTGTTGCTGTAGTCCTAATTTTGCAATATTTGCCAACACACACACACACACACACACACACACACACACACACACACACACGGCAAAGCCTGATGACAATTTGGCCGCCTTAAGCAGGTGGCCACCTTACACAGGGTACAATGAATGTCAAGACAGCCGGAAAACTGATAATCAACAACAGGTTTGAAACTGACATCCTGCAACTGTGCAAGTGTTTGCGCAGGTCAGCAGGCGTTCCTCACACACTGTGTCCCTGTTTCCAATGAACAGAAAAGAAGCCAAAAAGCCGGGGGGGGGGGGGGGGGCGGGAGGGGGAGGGACGTCATGAAGTTTCATAACATCCATAACTTTGACGTACAACCAGCACTGCTGCCACTGATAATCTAAATATCAAGATGAGATGAGGGAGGGATTATAACTCATTCAAGGAGGCGGGCGGATGTCTCAGTCAGTATTTCCTTATCAAAACTTCCGGACACTGGCGGCTCGGCGGTCAAAATGCAAACAATCTGGAGAAAACATCTCTGTTTTGAACTACTGACCTCCAGCACGCACACACACACACTGACGAGAGACTGCGGCCACTCCGTGGTCATATCATGGCGGATGCAAAAGCTCAGCGACTTGTTTGATCTGCGACTTACGACATAAAGATTTTGACATGTGCGGGGGCTTCCGGCCGGCAAGGAAGGGAGATAAGCGTGACTGAGAGGGGGCAGGGGGGTGTTGTTCCTGAGATAGGTGATCTGCGCACTTTGAGGAGATAATTCTTTTGCCGGGTCTTCATTGGAATGCGGCTTTGATTGATTAAAGAGAGGTTATGAAGCCGGTAATCTCTCTCTCTCTCTCTGTGCTAGAGTCGGTCCATCAAGCGCTGAGAACTGACTTCAAGAGACGGCACCTCTTCAGTCTCGAAGTTCTAATTTCTATATTTTACACTTTTTTGATTGCTGTTCTCTGTATTTAAAAAAAAATTACTAGTATTCATGCCCAAACACTCAGTTATTGCGTGGAAGTTTCTGCACTAAGCCCATAACATCATTAATTTTTAACTCAGTCAGTGAGTTCCCCTCACAGATTCCCAGCAGTAGGCTCAAGTGCATCAGCACGGAATCCCAAACCTTCCCGCTGAGCCCTTAACTTCTAAATACTTCTTTATGTCCCGCACAACAGGAACACCCATGCTGATCATGGGAGCCCCACCGCCTCCCAGTCGCCGGTCAGCTGAACAGACATAACCCCTGTCCTGGTTGAAACCCTACCCGCTTGCCTATCTTGCTGGACTCGGACTAAAGCCTCGGCCCATTTCATCTTTAGCACCGGCGTATATTTTGTTCGCAAGCACCGAGGCATCAACCTGTCCCCTAAACCATCACTCTGCGGCTACAATGAAACCTTCCCACACTCCCGTCCAAATCCAGAAACATTCGGACTGACTCAGTGACCTCCGCCAATGACCTCTCAACCCGTGACCCCCCCGACTGGACCTCCGGCGTCTGACCTATTGTCCCAGAACTGGCCAAAAGAACACGCAGCACAATGACCCAGTCGAGCACGGGTTGCTCGTACGAAGTTCGTCCACCGCTGCGGTCAGTGGCAGAACTTGATTTCACTTCTAAAACCGTAAACTTCTTCTATTTTGGAAGAGGTTAGTGGGACAAATGCTGCCATGTTCATGCTCAGTTGCTCACAGATCGTTCTGTTTTGGTGGTGTCCGTCATGACACTACTCAAAGACACATGCATAGGCAGCGTCTCAAAAAGCTGGCACGAAACCAGAACTGACAGGGCAATGACGCAGCTAACGCACTGAACGAGAGACTCGACGGCAAGACCAACCCGGCACTCAGTCATAGAACTTGTGACGTACATGCTCGACCGCCCGGGCTTGCAAAGTGCAAACAGCATTGTATGGCATTACTGAAGAGCTCTAGTAATTATTATATTAGAGTATTTTGACTTGGATGTTTCAGTCCCGTCCAAATCGAGTCAAAATCACGTGCAGACGTGTTTACGGTGCCTGTCCCGCCTTCATGTACACACGCAAGCACAAATATCAAGTGCGCACGCTAAAAACCCCACGTCCATCTTCCGAAGAAAGTAGGCTGTGACCCGCGTTTTGGAAAACAAATACTGTCGCACGCACCAGAATGAATAGCAGGGTGAATTAAGGTTTGCACATAAAGTAGCGCTTAGCGGCAGCAGGCTTTCACTGCTTCGTCCTTCAGTCCTGCGGGGCCAAGAGCATTTCAGAAGAGATGGATATGTGCGGCGAGGAGAAGACGTACTAGTCTACCATACCATACCATACCATACTTCGCACACACTCACAAACGGAACTGTTTCAAAATATAGGTGGGCGTCTTTGAGGCCTGGTAAACATGGAAAGAGCTCGTTTAAATTGCGGTTGTGAGCATCTGCCCCGGCCAGGCCCCGCACTGATGTGAATTAGGTCGTACTTTGGGGCTTAAGATTCAATCATGAGCAGCCCACTATCACTGCCAGGAATCAGTGAGGGATTATGAAATGCCACAACACGCTGTCCGGACTCCGTGCCGGCGTCAGCGAGCAAACAACTTTCCTCATTCAGAGCAACGTCCTCCGTATGTATTGAGTTTATCACACATGAAGGCATGTTTGTGAAAAGCTCGTGATAACTTACAACCTTTCGAACGTCAGTTTACTATGTTCTACCGCCGTGACCAGAGTCACGAAAATGGTCGCAGTGGCCGAAAGCCGGGAGGGAACATCTCTTCATTTGGCAAACAGCCTTAGAGCTTGCAGTGCAAGCGGCAATTTTCCCCCTTAGAACTCACTGCGAACATAATAACAACAATAATAATAACTGCATGAATATAGGCGATTTATCCCAAATATTTGGCTCAAAGCGGCGCGAGCTAAATCCAACACACACGCTCACGTGAATCACACGCATTCTCTCAGACACTGGACAGGAACACATGTGTTGCGAAGGAATTTCAGCTTCCGAATGATAGAACTGCATTTCTTGTCGAATTTTGCGGGCTGAACATTTCCGAAGCAGAACATCGAGACTTTTTAACGTACGCCAGGTTAATCTAAAACGGTATCTCGTGTGACCTCAGTGGGTCACGTCGGTATCTGGACTTCCCGAAGTCACCTGATAAGTCCCCCGACGCTTTACGCCCTCCAACGGTCTGCTGGTCCCAAACCTATCTGCAGTCATTCTTACCTCTTAACGCCTGATCGGCGGCTGCCTGATACGCAGCGATTTTAGAAATCAACTACCCCCAAAAGCCAGCCCTTACCGAGCTGAGCGAAATCGTCTCACAAAGGTATCACCCCCAGCGCTGAAGTGTGTGAGGTAGGAGAGGGTATCATTCCTGCGAATCTGGCGACACTATCTCTCGCAGGGGAGCGGAGGGTAGATTACTTTTTAGTTCACTATTATCCACCCTAGTAACGTACCCGGGGTGGTTGTCGGCGTTTAAACGGCGACTGCACGATCAAAATGCACGAGGCAAACTTCAGAAGCGTCGGTTCACGCGGTAATGGGGTCATCGGGGAAAGGGAGCGTAAACATTCATTTCAGGGTGCACTGCACTATACATGTACCTCACGAGGGGATAATCACGCGACGTGAGGGTCGGTGGGTGGGGTGGGGGTTTGGGGGTTCTTAACGTCCTTTTCCACCACATGCGGGTGATATCAAATTTAAGACGGGGCAACGATGAAAAGGCCAGCACAAATATCTGGCCCCAGCCGGGATACTGACGAACTCACGACCCGAGCATTAGAAGTCCAACGCTCGACCACCTAATAGGAGAAGTCCGTGATTTCCGATGAACAAGCATTGAGGCGCCGTCCATTTTTGAGTGCGAGGCAGTGGACATTCCGCGTAAATTTAATTTAGAGCATGCCCCTTTAAAATCTCAATACGTACGACAGGCGGCATACAAAAGCGTGTGGCATAGGCTTCAAATTGTCTTGTGCAAAATCAGTGGAAATAAAACCATGTTTAAACCAAAAGCGTGTGGACAACTTTTCATCACATGCGCCCATGATTCGAATCTGTGCATCAGAATCATGGTTACTTGGCTCACAGTATAGACTCTGAGACCATTGTGGTGACTCTGGCCAGCGTATGAGTTGTTCTAGAAGTCTACCGCATACTGAGCAGTGTGTGTGTGTGTGTGTGTGTGTGTGTGTGTGTGTGTGTGTGTGTTTGGGGTTTAACGTCCTTTTCCACCACATACGGGTGATATCAAAGACTGGGCAACGATGAAAAAGCCAGCACAAATATTTGGCCCCAGCCGGGATACAAACTCACGACCCGAGCATTGAGACTGAGTCCAACGCTCTACCATTCGGCCACCCCGGCTCCCCGCATACTGAGCAGACGACGTTATGTGGTTGCGGATTGAGGACCACCTAGAGGGCGCTAATGGGTTGATACTATTATCAGCTTTTTCGAGTCCCGGTCTGTTCAAAAATGGACCGAACGCTCAACAAAAAAGTCGCATTCCTCTAATGTTAGACGGGCACTAAGTCGCCAAAACGGTCGCAATGGCCTAATGAACTATCTATCTATCTGGCAAACAGCCTTAGAGAATCGAAAGCGGCATTTTTTTCATCTCAGCGGCGTTACGAACATAAAGTGATAAACGCTTTAAATATATATAATACATGTAGCAGTCACCTATTCACCACTTCTGAAACTGGAACCGCTGTTTAACTAAACTGGTACTTACAGACCAAACTGTTGAAGACATATTACAGGCACAGTTTGACACTTTTACAGGTGTCACCTGCCGGCACGTGCCGCTCGGGAAGTCAACGCAAACTGTCACTGAGACACTGAGCCGTAACCCACTTCCCACATTAGGCAGCTGTCAAAATTGTCGGGTAGAAGGTGATTCCTCACCTTTCCAGGCAAACTGTCGATTTTTATTAACAGCTCGGTAAAACCGGCAGTAGTCAACGCCTGTTGTTAGCCAGCAACAGTGTCGGTGATAACATTGATTAGGGCGGCCAGGTCTGAGTCCCAGTTGGAGCGAAGAAGTTTTCTTTCTCAGTCGTATGTGGCACCGTTCATTCGGGCCGACCGTCGGGGTTTCTCTCCGGGTGCTCCTGCTTTCTCCTCCTCTGCTTGGGACATGTTCAGCCCACAAAATTCGAAAATATACGCAAATATAAAATTCAGAAACTTAAATTTCTGAGCTGGTCCTTCGCAACACGTGATTGTTATGTGTTCATGTCCAGTGTCTAACAGAATGCGTGTGATTCACGTGAGCGTGCGTGTTGGGTTTAGCTCGCGGCGTTTGATCCAAATATTTGGGACAAAACGCCCATAGTTATGCGATTATCATTATCGTATAACAAACATACTTTTTAAATATCATAATCATTTCAATTTTGGGATGGGGTGGAAGGGGGGTGGGGGTGGGTGTTGCACTTTCATTATACTCGTGTCTGCTGCAATAACAGCCGGGGGAAAAAACAAAAAAAAACAACCCGTTAATCTTGCCTGCTTTTTGCATAGAGGGCCGAAACCAAAACTGGATCGAGGGTCAAAAACGTGGGACACTCGTGCGTTAAAAGTATCAGTTACTCCCAACCTACCACGCCTGCCACAGATATATTTAATTTCGTGCTACGTGTACCTCTTCTCAATTAATTAAAACCAGCTTTACTCGTCTCCTAGGAGAGCGTGAGTGAGTCAAAGAATTTTAAGCCCAGTAATAGCCTGCGTAATCTTTGAAATTGGTAGAAGTTTTACCAATTCCAAAGATTACGCAGGCTATTGAATTCTTGTGACGTAACTGACCCAGTGTTACGTGCAAAGCTCTCAAGAGGTCAAACAAAATTAAAGTTGACCACTCCCCTCAGTCCTAGTCTGTTTCTTTCATCAGCTTTTCATACAAACACACGTGCGCTTCCTGTGTGCCTTGAACACGTCACAGTGGTGACAAACAAAATGGAAGACCACGATAATGTTTACCGTACCTTAAGGCGTGGCGTAGTAAAGCCAACTTTCTCCTTAAACGCCTCTCATTCCCGTGGTAACCATGGCAGTTACGCCACTTGGCCTTCGTTCACCCGTAACGAAAGCCGCCCAGGCGTAATAAAGGCCCCATTTCCGGGTTTATTGAGTAATAGCGGCGGTGAAGGGGGTGGAGTTGGGGTTTGCAACGCACTGATTGCGTTAATGTGGTCCTTGTGGCTTAATCCTCTTGTGGTTTGGACCACATATTGTTCACAGGAGAGAGAGAGGGAGAGAGAGAGAGAATCACCGAATACATTTGATCACAGATTAAATGCTTTCACAGTCATGAAAGTGGGGTTTTCCACGACAGCGGAACAATCCAGCTCGGCAGAGCGTTGAACTGCCGATGCTGGGAGTTCCAATCCTGACTGAAAGAAAAAGAAGTTGTGCTGATTTTGTCTTCGTAAACCCTCAGTTTGACTATGGGGCTCCACTGTAAATGCTTTAAAGGTCACAGAGTGCAATGCAAATGAGGCAGGTTAAGGAGCAAGAGGACCGGCACTATTACAGTGAATTTCCCTTGTACTCCTTGATTTGATTTTTTTTTACGGCAATTGTTAAGCCGGCTCTTAGCTGGGCGCTGCGGGGCGCCACAGTGGTGTCCGCAGTTGTGACACAGCAGTGATAGGGGATCTTGTGCTGTCTCATTATTCAATTTCTTAAAACGGAAATCCTCGTCTCCTAGCGACCGCTGTGCTTGAAAAAAAAAATTTGCGCTAATCCCTTAAACACGGACGAGGTTTTAATGCAGTTTTAAGGGCGGTTAATGAGGGATACACATGGATTAGGAGGAGGTCGTAGATCACACAGTGGGTGGCGCCACCTGTGTGACGTTTTGTCGCCTTGTGTCCGAGAGCCGAAGACGAGCATAGCAAAAGTTTTACATCGTTCATTTTATTGAATTTTATCGTTGATTTTATCCAGATTATCATCGAATCAACTGTGCCATTTTATCAACACATCACCCCCCCCCCCACCCCACCCCCCAAAAAAGGCATCAAATGCACATTTAAGGCCTGCTCTTAACTGGGCACAGCGCGCGAAACACACATGTGCACATCACAGTCAGTGCGCTCGGTGTGTCTACTAACTACAAAACTGAACACAGTTGTGCTCGGTGACAAACCGATTGAAGATGCACTGTCCGCCATGTTTGCGCGCCGAGTGACGTAGTACAGCCAGTCAGAATCTGTTCTGGAAACCACAATCACAGTTGTGGCTATTTGAAATCCAGGTTACGGTGGATAAGTAGACACTGTATCGGCTGCAGCAAACTCCTCTGTATCGCTAAAAGCTATTGGCAGCTTGTGCAAAAGAGATCGTGATGATATCGCTGATAACAGACAGGAAGTGCAGGTGTCTGCCAGGGTCGAGCTGAAACAGCAGATGATAATTTGCAGTTTGGCAGTGGATAAGTTACAGATACAGCTGAAGATGAGATCCGCAGAAGAAGATGGGGGTGGCTTGGTCACACACTTAGGAAGCCAACGTACAACACCACCAGACAGGCCCTAACATGGAACCCCCAAGGTAAGCGAAAGAGAGGACGGCCGAGGAACACCTGGCGACGTGACCTCGAGGCAGACACCAAGAAGATGGGATACACCTGGAGACAATTGGAGACAATGGCCGAGGACAGAGGACTCTGGCGGACTGTTGTAGGCGGCCTATACCCCAGTAGGGGTGACGGGCCTAAGTAAGTAAGTAAGTAAGTAAGTAAGTGGATAAGTTACGTCATACTTGTCGGGTTACCGTATGATAATCATTATCATCATGATAACGATTTAGATGTTTTGTTTACCAGAACCCAACACGCACGCTCTCCTGAATCACGCACATTCTCTCACACATCGGACGTCAAAACTTTGCAATCACAAACGGTACGCTTCGAATTTAGAGTGGAATATATCCATCCAGTCAGTCGCTTCAATCTTTATTACTGTCCTACAGTTGATCGCAAAAAAGAAAACAACAGTATACAAGTCATTATTTAAGAAAGTAGGCGTCTGCCACTTCAATCGTCTGACACTCTTTAACTGCGTCACCCAGCGGCCTTGACATTAAGTAGTGGACCTAAGACAAGAGATTTTGGTTCGATCTTATAAACAGAAGCTGTATCGGTTGGAGCAAACTCCTCCGTATCGCTAAACCTTGCTGGCAGCTTGTGGAGGGGAGATGATATCACTGATAACACACAGGTGATACAGGTGTCTGACAAGGCTGAGCTGAAACAACAGACGATAATTTCCAGGTTTTCAGTGGATTAGTTACGTCATACATGTCGGTTAGCGATTTCCGTGTCTAATCCCCCTTTTCAAGGCTAAACTGAACTGAAATAACAGACGATAATTTCCAGGGTGGCAGTGGATCAGTTACGTCTCGGTTAGCGACTTCCGTGTCCACACCCTCTCGGATGGTGCCTATGATGATGATGATGATGATGATGATGATGATAAGAAAAATCATCAATGTTTTGATTGACCATAATTACGGATCGATTTAATTGCAATATTGTCACAATGCATTTGTTACATCCTGAGCATCACCATAAGTAGTGTTTGTTCATGCTCGCTTATTTTTACGTTTCTACAGCCTGTATTGCAATACACTCGCTATCATCGTTGCTTCAAAACAACCCCCGCCTTCGACTGAAGTCACTCATTCCACTGAATCATCAGCTAAGGGTCAGCGGTACCATGAGAGGCAACCACCGATCAAACTCGACTTTTCCACACAGAAAAAAAAAAGCCTGCTGCGTGCTGTGCTGAAATAATCGCTCTTTTTTTCTTTTCTTTTTTTTTTACATCTGAACTGGATTCGCGCTTGTTTACATCGTCTGACGGCTTCCGCGGTGCTTCTGTACTGGTTACGAGCCACATACCGGCCACCAGTTCATGGCCGATCGATCTCTGGCAGTCAGTGCAGTGAGGAGTGCAGCCCACTCGTAATTTCTTCAGTGCGCTGAATCCATGAGTTTATTAATTTTGAGTCGAACGTACGCGGGTTAAAGTCAAGACTCTCTCTCTCTCTTTCCGGCGTTAAACCCTAAATAACTAAGTCTCTTGATGATATTGTGATTTCGTACGTACAGAAGAAATTAGGAGCGGACCGGCTGCTAACGCGTAGAGACATTCTCCGACGCAAAGCGTAGCTCTTCGCTCACTTTATCCAGAAGGTGAAGGCCATGCGCGGAGTTCGGACAACAAACAGGGAATGACCGAACGAACCTTTTCTTTGTAGTGAGATTTAGTAGGACTTCGTAAGGAGGACTTCGTTGAGCAGCGTAACCCATTTACATGTAAATTAGGCTCACACGGCAGAGGCCGCGAGCTGCTAACGCGCTGCGATTAGCTAATGGTACCTGTAACGTGCCTAATTTACATGCAAGTGGGTTACGCTGCTCAGCGAAGTTCTCCGTTCGAAGCCCTACTAAGTCTCACTACAAGTGTATCTCCAGATCATTATCCTCCACAAGACAGCACTTCATTCTGATTGTCTATCGAGTTGAGCCGGTGTAGGGGGCCAAAAGTTCAGTTCAGTTCGCTTAAAGACCCATCTTTTTTATTTTTATGCCTACAGGTCGATCTGAGCTGTTTATGCCGTGTCTACACTGTCTAGCATCACACCACTTCGCCACCTGCACAGTGACAGCCTCTCAAATGCCACGGTGGCACTGAGCCAACAGAAGCATACACAAAAACGCGGCGAACACACTGAGCGAGTCTTGTCTGGAAGACCAACTGCACAGTCGCAGAGTTTGGATGGCAAGTTCGACCGCTCGCGCAAAGTGTAAGCAGCGTTGTAACGCATGAAGAGCTCCACTAATAGTCGAGATAGCGTATTTCGCGCGTACAGGCACATTCACAAGAGAAACTGTTCCAACACATAGGTGAGCTTAGTAAACACGGAAATAGAACAGGCAACAGCACAGCCTTTGGAAATGTTCAGCCCACTAAATTAGAAAATAAATGCAGTTTAAAACCCCGAAACTTAAATTGCTGAGCTGACCCTTCGCAACACGTGATTGTAACGAATTAATGTCCAGAAGTGTGTGAGAGAATGCGTGTGATTCAAGTGAACGTGCGTGTTGGGTTCAGTTCGCGGCGCTTTGAGCCAGTTCAAGAAACTGGGTAAAGCGCCTATACAATGCTCATTATTACTGTTATTATAATAATAATAATAATGAATATTGTATAGGCGCTTTACCCAATTTCATGAATCGGCTCAAAGCGCCGCGAACTGAACCCAACACGCACGCTCACGTGAATCACACGCATTCTCTCACACACACTGGACGTAAACACATTACAATCACGTGGTGCGAAGGGTCAGCTCAGCTATTTAAATTTCGGAATTTAGAATTGCATTTATTTTTTAAATTTGGTGGGCTGAACAATTCCAAAGCAGAGGGGGAGGAAGCCGGAGTACCCGGAGAAAACCCCCGACGATCGGCCCGAATGAACGGTGCCACATACGAGAAGGAAAAATTCTTTGCCCCGAGTGGGACTCGAACCCCTGACCTCTCGCATTGGTGACAAGTCTCTTAACCACTAGACCACCGACCGCCCCAAGTAGTATTATTAGTATTATTATTGCTATTGCTATTAGTATTGAAGTGAACAGCTTAAGTCCTGCTTGGCAAGGACGGATTTTCCATGCACTGCATTTGGCGACAAAGTCGTTTCTAAACTCACGACTACGTAAGAGTCGTTCACACCATTGTAGGGAGAGAAAAAATCTATTCATATTCAAAGTACAGGGCTTTTCTCTCGGCTAAAGTACGCAGGTCAGGACTGATATCACAATACTGTAGTTCAAGCCTTAATAAATGTTCGATAATGTATGTCAATATCCGCTGAAAAGAAACTAGGTCAGCCTTTATCCAAACCAGGTCACGACCAGTTTACACGGACACACGAGTACTGGCAGTGTATCGAACTAGGATCAAGACCAGGAAAGAAGTTTGCTCATGCAATGAGTCCACCTCTTATCAGCGGGACAGCGTTGTTATTAAAGTGCTCTCTCTCTCTCTCCACACACACACACACACACACACACAGTCATACGCACGCACGCACCTGCACACACACGCGCACACAGACACACACAAACATGCCAGAATATGCACGCACGCACGCGCACACACAAATACACCCTTACACACACACACACACACACACACACACACACACACACACACATACGCACGAAAGCACGTGCACACACACACATGCCAGAATATGCCCGCGCACACACACACACACACACACACACACGCGTACATGCACGCACGCACACACACAAACACACGGTTAAACACACACACACACACACACACACACACAGTTCTAAGGCCCCCCTCGCCCCCCCCCCCCCCCCCCCCCACACACACGCGTCCCCCACATGCCTCCGCCTCCGGGCACGCTATAGTCAGTGTGTTTACAAAACAGAGTATCCCTGGACAGAGGGTACTGTTTGTTTTCGGTCTCTCATTCGTCCCTTTGAGTATAATGGGCTTCCTCGCCGGCTCACGGGTCAACGACCGCTCGCGACCTAGTTCTGACGTCACGAGCAGACACGCTCCTGACTGGCCCAATTCTCGGTCAAGGTTAAGCGCGATTATCCTTATTTTGCACGTGCGCCGAATAAATTGCCAGGGTTAATACGACGGACTCTGAGGGAACTGACTTTCCTAGACAAATAGTCAGAGGAGTGACGGCGTAAATGTTTTGGTCTGCAAGGCACGTTCTTTGGCGGGCAAACGTGCGCACAACTGGTCAAAGGGGAAGAGTTCTCGACACTGAAAGGGGTGGGCTTTTGGATTTCGGGGGTGGTTGTGGGGAGGGGGGGGGACTTCGGAGAGGGGTGGAGAGCAGGGGAACTGTATCAATTCGCCGCATTTTCTGGTTGGAACTTGTAACTGGGGGGTAAAAGCAGGACTCGCCCTTTGGTCAATGCGGCCAATGGCATTCACTGTATGGGGATTCTTGTCGCTAGCTCATCTCCTGTCTCTTTCGCTCTCTCAGGAGGAGGAAACAGGTGAAGATCAAGCGTCTAGTGTTTCAAATGATATGTATCTTGTGCAGGGCAACATATGCTCTCACTCACTCGGTCTCCGTAGCCTGTAAACAAGAACGGAAGGAATCAATCAAGAGGAACAAACAACTACATTTACCACGTTACCCACACTTCCTCCTCTCTCCCCCCCCCCCCCCCCCCTTTTTGGCTCACTTGTGTAACAAAGTGAGTCTATGTAATAACCCTCCGTCGTCTGTCTGTGTGTCTGTCTGTCTGTGTGTCTGTCTGTCTGTGTGTCCGCAGTAAACCTTAACACTGGGATTTTCTCAGAAACTATGAGCAGCAGAGGCACCAAACTTGGCAAGCTGATAGACAGCCATAAGACCTTTCAAAGCATATCATAGTGATTGACCTTGACCCAAGGTCAAGGTCACTAAAGCTGTCTGTTTGGAAATTTTACATTGGCATTTTCTCAGAATTTAGAAAAGCCAGAGACATCAAACTTTGCAAGATGATAGACATTGACAACACCTTTACTAACATACCTGTAATCAGTTACTTTGAATCAAGGTCAAGGCCATGCAAGCTGTTTTGCGGAAAACCTTCCAAAACCTTAACATAGGCATTTTCTCAGAAACAATGAACAACAGAGGCACCAAACTTGGCAAGCTGATAGATAACCATAAGACCTTTCAAAACATACTATAATGACTGACCTTGACCTAAGGTCAGGGTCACTAAAGCTGTCTGTTTGGAAATTTTACATTGGCATTTTCTCAGAATCTAGAAAAGCCAGAGACATCAAACTTTGCATGATGATAGACATTGACAACACATTTACTGACATACCTGTATTAAGTGACTTTGAATCAAGGTCAAGGCCATACAAGCTGTTTTGTGGAAAGCCTTCCAAAACCTTAACATAGGCATTTTCTCAGAAACAATAAACAGCAGAAGCACCAAACCTGGCTTGCTGATAAACAGCAGCAAGACCTTTCAAGACTTACCATTTTGAATGACCTTGACTGAAGGTCAAGGTCGTCAAAGCTGTGTAATTGGAAATTTAAAATTGCCATTTTCTCAGAATGTAGTGGTACCAGAGGCATCAAACTTTGCATGGCATGATAGACATTGACAAAACCTGTACTGGCATAACCTGTACTGGTATACTTGTATTCAATTTCCTTGGGTCAAGGTCAAGGCCATTCAAGATGTTTTGTGGAGACTTTAACGTTAGCATTTCCTTGGAAACAACAAACAGCAGCAAGGCACAATGATAGGCAGCAAAGAGACCTATGCAGACATACCCATTTGAGTGACCTTGACTCAAGGTCAAGGTCATTACAGCTGTCTGTTGTGAAATTTTACATTACCATTTGTACAGAAACTACAAAAATTAGAGTTATCAAATTTGGCATAATGATAGTCACTGATAAGCTCTTCACTTACAGATCTCATTTGAATGACCTTGACCCAAGGTCAAGGTCATAGAAGCTGTCCTGGGAAAACTGTTATGTTGCCATTTGCCGTTTTCTTAGGAACTATGAACACAAGACACCTTATTTCGTGATAGCTAGTGATAAGAGCTTTAGAAACATACTCTTTTGAATGACCTTGACCCATCTCACAAGTGAGCCAAGGAGGCTTTGCTCCTCTAGTTTTCTCTTGCAGGGAGGAATTTCAATAAAAACTCGGGGGGGGGGGGGGGGGGGAATAAAATACCAGTAAAGTGTTATATTTAAACCAGGTACAATAGATCCAGCTTGACACAGGTCGAATTAGCAAGGTGATACAACAACGGCGAACATCGCGAAAGAAAACGGAAAAAAAATGAGAGAAAAACTCAGGATTCTTCAATTCAGTCAAGTGTTTTGGGTAAAGAATAACGTGCTCTGTGGTGCCAAGCGCGGGGTTTGGGACAGCACGCAATCTCCTCAAGCCTGAGGAGACTGTTTGGGGTTATTAAACATGAGTTGAACAGCAACATCGCTTCTACACTGAGTCAGGCACATAAATTTTTTCTTCTTCTTTTTCTTAAAAAGAGATTTTAGACGATGCATTTCGCATAAAAGAGGTCATGTGTATTCACAAATTTCTTAAAAGCAACATCAACAACAGAATCCACCGTTTTCACCTTTTCACCGGTTAAATAATAAAGCGCTTGCTTCTGCTTGTATCGATTAGTTTTGCAAGGTCTTCAACCTCCAGTAGGTGTGTAGATCTCTCTCTCTCTCTCTCTCTCTCTCTCCAGTTCAGGCCCGGCGAAAAAACTACGCGTTCTCTGGTATACACAGCCAACAGGCCACCTCAGTTTTGAGTAAGAGTTTTCGGGCTGGAGTCTGGACTGTCTCGTTCGTCCTTGACTGCTACTTCACCCGTGTAGTGTAGTGGCTGGTTTAGCGGTAAACCATTGTTCTGCTGTGCCTTGTTTTTAGGAGAAAGGTGTGCGATTCATCAGCATGTCTGTCATTTCATCGCCGTGTGTTGTAGGAACGCCGGTGTCTGTTATCGTTAGCAAGTTTCTGAAGAGAAGCGCGTGTAGCAGTTTCTTTCTACCCACAATAGACGACTCCACTCAGCAAGCGCCGAGGCCAAAGCGCCGCCCCTTTACTCTACCATGTATTGCCAAAAAGACAGCACGTCCATGACGTCCTTGTATGGGAAAAGGGGCGATTTCACGATGAAAGAGACTGGCGTAATGGTCTTTTTCTTCAAATGACGTCAATGGACTTACTGCTTGCTTTCTTTTCATGTCAAGTTTCAGTCATATCAAACTACGTGTGCTCCCCTCGTTGTAGTGTCTGACAAGAAAGTTTGTCACTACCATGCCATGTGTTGTGCTGATTATGCAGCGGCACGCAATTGGCTGAATTGTGGGGACACGACCCTTTTCATTGACAGGACTGGAGTCGTCCATTCTCAGGTTGGAACAACGGAAAGAAAATTAGTTCTGACTTTGCATTCGTTTTGCCTTCGCTTGAGCTCACTGTTTTCAGTACGGGTGATTGACAAGAAAGCCAGTAACGATGTACAAAAAAAGCTTTTGGGCAAAAACCAGGCACAGGTTTTGGCTCACTCTTCTTTTCTGGAGGTTCAGGGGGGGGGGGGGGGGGGTAAGAGTTCAATTACGCGCGCGCGCGTGTGTGTGTGTGTGTGTGTGTGTGTGTGTGTGTGTGTGTGTGTGTGTGTGTGTGAAATGTCTGTGAATGAACGCCTATCACACAATATTGATTTTGCCATACAGCTTACGTGTGCAAGTGTAATCATTCCATCACAATATTACAGACTTCAAAAGTTCAATAACTGCACTTTAGTCTCTGCTACTACTACTAGATGAACTTCAATCATCGCTACAGTTGCAGCGAGAAGCCTGAGTTCCCTGTATGTGATACCTGAAAACAATATCTTTAAGCTCGGTCAGGAGCCAATAAGCTTTCTATTGGTTGTTGACCCGGCCTATCGGTAAGTCAAGTGACTGACAGCTGGTTCCATGTAATTGCATAGATCTGCTAATCGTTGGGGTCAGTGTCCTGCAAATTGAACGGGTTCACTTAAACGTGCATACCTCAAGATTACTACAGTTCCTGCTTTACCCGAAAAATCTACCTCACCAGAGTACACGTAATTTTGTCGGGCTGAACTGTACACTTTACTAGGCTTCAGAGAAGCCAGCTGACCGTGAGGGTTCTCTCCGGGTACTCCGACTTCCTCCCCTCTATTCTGGAAATGTTCAGCCCACAAAATTCTGAAATTCCGAAACAAATTTGCTTAGTTGGCCCTTCGCAACAGGTGATTGTTACGCCCAGTGTCCGAGAGAATGCGTGTGATTCATGTAAGCGTGCGTGGTGGGTTTAGCTCGCCTTGAGCGAGCCTGGAGCGCCTGGACGGTGGGAAAAAAGTCTTAAATTTTACTGAATGGTGGAACACTGAATGTGATACACTGCCGTCCTCAACCTGTTAACGAAAATTCGAACGACCGGAAATCCACTGTTACTTCGTAGTTGACCGCAACACTTCACCTGACTCCTCGATTTTCGCGCTGCGTAAAGTCAGTACCAACATAGCTGTGTGAGATGCTGTCACTGTGCAGGTGTCTAACTGATACGATGATAAGATACAACCGTGTTTTTTTTTTTGTTTTTTTTTTTAAACACACACAGAACGATTTGTAAGCATAGCACTGACGTTAGCCGATGAGTCTTTAAATAACGGTAAAAATTTTAGACTATTCCAAAAGGTGAAAGTAAAGGAAGGCCATTGACCCGGCCTTGTTAAACTGAGAGGCATAAGCAAAGGCTCTCTATAGACCCGCTCCACTATAGTCTTGGCACAAATTGGCGTCTTTAGTCTCCACCGTCTGTCAAAGCAGTTTTGTCGTGCACAGAATGTTATCAGTGACGTATTTGCACAGCGGAAGTAGGTGACACCAATCGCTCGAAGTACTTCTTGAAATTTGTGGGTAATTAAAGTGCGTTGGTTCTTTTCTTTCCTAGCGCTGCCCACAGGTTTGTGTTTGCACAGCGGAGGTAGGTGACACCAACACACCGAAAGGCTTGTAAAATCTGTCTTTCATGAGTGCATTGACTTGTTTTGTTCTCACACGCTGCCATTAGAGTTAGTATTTGCACTGCGGAAGAAGGTGACATGCAGAGAGACTAAGTACTAAGTAATTTAGTGTCTGTTGACACCAAAAGGCCAACAGACCAAAGCGCCCGTGAACTCTGAGTGAATTTGTGCGTTGGCTTCTTTCCACAATGTTGCATTTAGTTTCAAAGCATGCTGCATTTAGTTTCAAACCATGCAGTGTTATTCAGTATGTACGCATTCTGTGGTGTGCACGTTTGTCTATGGGCTGATGCTACTATTCTTATGCTCACAGATCGTCAGTTCTCAGCTGTTTTCGTGGTATTTATCACCACACCACTTAGACATCTGTACAATGACAGCGATCTTCAGTGAATGTGGTCCAGAAATGAAAATATTATCAGACAACAACTGTGAGAAAAAGACCCTTCTTTCCCGCGCCATCCTCTCCTGTCCGGTATGCATACGTACGCAGCGACCCCTGGACTGGTGTGTACCCCTCTCCTCCCGTCGATTCATTTACAATGTTCAATTCAATATCTCAAAGAATCTGCATCAGTCGTTTTATAACTTTAAAACAAAACAAAACAAAAAACCTTCTCCTTGTTCAGGTTCCCGCTGTGTATAGAGATATTCGTTACAGGAGACCATTATTGGCAACATTTCCAACATCGCCATTTCGCGGAAATTTGAATGATTAATCAGCATATCTCGACGGAGGCATCAAAGAAACTTCAGTGTATGCTCAAGGATTTCGAAGCACGAGGATTTCGCCAGGACTGCACCCGCCGTCAAAGTTGAAGGAACTCGGCTGACCCACTTGGCACCCGACCTCCACCTGGCCCGAGTTGGCACGGCCAGCAGGAAGCGGGGGCCGATACTATACGGAATGTACCGCTACTCACTATACACTTTTAGTCCCGCTAGGATTAGGTACACGAGAACCTTCAGCTGCCGCATACCCCAAGTGTCTGTCTGCTCGCTGCCAGAGGAAGGGTGGCACGCAAAATGGGGGGAAGTTGTACCAGTGTTTTTTCCGATTCAGTTTTGTCTCAGGTGACGCCGTATACCCGGGGGTGTAATCAAAATGGGCGCGTGTGTTTCCGGTGCTAATTAGCTTCAAAAGCTTCAACGTGTAGACGACATTGTATCGCATTAAGAGCTGTAGTATTTCGAGCGTACAGCCGCACTCACGCGCGAAACTGTTCCAAAACATAAGCTGTCATAGCAAACGTGGAATTAGCTCTTTTAAAATGTTACTACAATGCCTCAAGACATGTGCATATATCATACTTAAAACAAAAGTCGTTACCTGAAGAACAATCGCCATCGTAACTGTTGAACCGAAGTAGCACGGGGGAAAACAGCCCGCCATCTTGACTTACCCTCGCGCAAAGTCTCATAGTGCGCGGTGGTGTCAATTTCCACGCCGCTAATAAAAAAGTGCACTCTTTCTTTTTCCAGCAACAATACTGGGAACCCGTCCAGGAAGTAGTGTGCTTATTTCACAGACGCAAAACTGTGACATGTCATCCATCACAGAAAAAGAACTATATGGTGAAAAGTAATTTGTGTGCCTTGACGGCTTTATTGGCGAGTTACTGGTAAGAACTTGGGGGTGCTTCTAATGAACTCATCCACTTTTTTTCTGACTCAGAATAACGACCACACGGCAGAGACGCCGTTCCAGTAGCTGCTCGCTTGATAATTAACTCAGTTCCTACCACATAAGTTCGCGGTTGTGCCGCAATGGTCTCACTAAAATAATTATAATTAATTCATGTCTGCGTGAATTTAAATTTGGCTTAGTGGGGGTGTTGCACTTTGATTTTACTCGTGTTTGCTGCAGTTTGAGCCCTTAAAGGAACCGTAAATCATTCCTGTTTTTTTTGCATACAGGGGGTGGGGGTGGGGGGTCCTTTTCCACCACATACGGGTGATATCAAAGACGGGGTAACGATGAACGGGGCAACCAGCATAGGTATTTGGCCCCAGCCGGCATACGAACTCACGACCCGAGCATTAGAAGTCCAACGCTCTACCATTCGGCCACCCCGGCTCCCCTTGCATAGAGGGCCAAAGCCGGAATAAAAAGGAGAGAGAGAGAGAGAGGACTACAAAACGTGCCCGGGATTCTCGTGCGAGGTATGGAATGTGTTAAGTACATTAATATAGGATATAGATTGTGAAATTGCTTTCGTGTCAAAAGGTCACATCATCATTTCAATCCAGACTGCAAAACAGAAGCGATCACTACGACAAGGTTGAGAACTCTAAGGGTCTCCCTCCGCTTTTAACAACCAAGCACAGGCCGGCATCAAACAGCAAAAACATCCATTCACTGACATTGTACCGTGCCGGGTGTAGTGTTAAGACAATGCCACTATTGTGCGTAAACAGACATTGTGCCACTTTTCTCTTGTCACAGTGCTGCGTACGATGTCGCAAATAAACAGGGGTGCAGTAAACATGTCGTGACGCTGAACAGGAGAACGCCTTGAGCCTTTGGAGACATTACTCAACCACAATGTCTTGTGTCAGCTGGTGAGCTCTGTGATGTGATTTGTGAGCAAAGGAGCATCCCACCTTGGCCCTGGATGGGGCAGGTACATACTTGTTCACCTCTCTCTCTCTCTCTCTCCCTCTCTCTCTAATCATGATTCTCTTTTTACCACTACGATGTCATGTCATTTCAGAAGCAGACAGGGCATGGGAACTACAAGTACCTGTATATAGGGAAATATGAAAAACTGGCAACGAAATCATTCTCTACCGTTGTAAAATAAATTATCTTGTGGTTGTGTGTGTGTTGTTCAGATCTTTAGTCCAACTCGGTGCTGGTGCTTGTGTGTGTGTGTGTGTGTGTGTGTGTGTGTGTGTGTGTGTGTGTGTGTGTGTGTGTGTGTGTGTGTGTGAGAGAGAGAGAGAGAGAGAGAGAGAGAGAGAGAGAGAGAGTTTACGGGCTAGATTTTATGAGAGCGAGATCGACAGGTCCAAATTTTAGACCTGTGCTTGGTAATACGCACTACTGCTTCAAGTACTCTATTAAATTCTTGTGTCAGAGAGAGAGAGAGAGGGAGAGAGTGGTGTGTGCGTGCGTGCGTCACATGCATAGAATAATCACTTTAATGCACCCATAAACTAACAATAAAGAAAATCCTAGTGTCTGTTCATTATTCTGATGACGTCAAAGGCCAAGCTCTTTGCCATAGCAAATGACCGGCGTGCTATATAATTTTTTTTTTCATTTCAGCAATTGATCACATCCGTAAAGTAGTTTCCGGGAAACGTGAACCTAGTTGATTATTGTCGGTTTAGTTGTACATCTTAAGCGTGTTGTTAACAGATTTCATAGCAGCTTAGACTTCTCTATTGCCAAAGACATAGAAAGGGACATCGGGAGATAGATGATGCTTTTCCGTCAATTATCCCAACTGTGGCCGAGGCGAGATGGTGGTGACGTCACAGTCTAAGCGAGCTGTGTTCGTCTTGAGGTGATTTGTGCCCCATAGTAGTGCATGCGCCATTTCTTTGCCCCCCATCCTCCCCCCCCCCCGGCCTCCCTTCCCCCCCCCCCCCAATCGTCAAAAGCACATTTTGTGAAGGTAGGTCTCCAGTAAGGGTCAAACGTTCGGTACCTTTAATTGCCTAACGACTAGAGGTGAAGTGATTAGCCTGCAAGCAGTTGGACAATTCCAGAAAAACACCTCAAGAACTTTCAAGCACATTATGTAGTTATCTTAACAGACGGTTTCAGACTCAAGCCAGAGTGACCTTCACGGAGCTGTGACGTCAACTGTAAATAAGTTCCTGCGTTTCTCATGACCCAGAATGTAAAAGATCAAACGATGGTCATTTACAATATGTACTTTTAACCACACACTACTGGGAACTCTTAACCAAAGACTACCCCTAATTTTGACCGAAGACTACCCGTACCCAGTTTAACCAAAGACTGTCATTACAAGCCTCTATTGCTGCGTATCAATTCACTATGGGAAAAAATTCTTCAGGGCCGAATAACGGATGCCGTAGTCACTATCTGCCAACAAGGCGGGCTCGGGGTGTCATCAAAGCGTAATCCAGGCGGTTTTTTACGACTGCAGGCCGTGAAAACCGGCGACACGCATGAGTGACCTGCGTCAACCGGTAAGCCGAAAATTGGGGGTAGTAGCATGAAGTATGATAGTCTTTTACTGTCCGTGGCCCACATACGCGGTCCGTGCACACTCTCCCACCACAGGGGGGCGACACCCCCGGGGAAATAACTCTGCCCTTGTAACCCGTCACCCTAGTAACCGGCACTGTACTTTTAGTCGGCAAAAGGTGCGAGTTTTACAGGTCAGGTGTCCCCTTCAAAAACGACTATGGCATACTGTGATTCTGTGACACAGAGAGAGAGAGACAGGGAGAGAGAGAGGGAGAGAGACAGACAGACAGACAGATAGATATACAGTCAAACCTGTGTAAGGCGGTCACCCAAGGGACTGGGTCAAACTGACCACCTTACACAGGTGACCGGGTTATCCAGGGTGTCATGTCAACAGCTAGTGTGTCAGGGGATCGTCTGGGGTGACCAGGTTAGACAGTGGTTTGGCTTATACAGGTGACCGCCTTGGCAGGTTCGACTGTATATGAAAACAGACTTCAGTCTAGTGAGAGACAGACAGACAGAGAAAGCGAGACTGAGAGACAGACAGAGATGGAAAAAAGTCTTCAGCCTAGTGAGAGACGGACAGACAGAGAAAGAGAAACTGACTGAGAGAGAGACAGACAGACAGAGAGACAGACAGACAGACAGACAGACAGACAGACAGATGAAAAATGTCTTCAGCATTGTGTTACAAGCAGACGCAAAATTTTTGAGGACAGAAAATACTAAGGGTCGCCATTCCAAAACACAACCACCCACCCACCCATCCACTCAACCAACCAACCAACCAGCCAAACAGATTGACAGACAGACTGGCAGACACACAGACATTATCAGGCTGCACAGTTTGAATACTAATCAACAAAATACATGTGAACTGCACCGCAGAATAGAAGAGTACGATCATGGTGTGTGCGTGCGCGCGCGCGTCTGTGTGTATGTGTGGGGGGGGGGAGGGGGGGTAGGGAGTCATCACTTTGGTTTTCATTATTTCTAAAACTCTATCCCCTGTCCAGACCAGATCCGTCTCATTGTCACACACACTCTCTCTCTCTCTCCTTCCCACCAACCCCGCCCCCTCTCCCCGTCCATGCCGGACCTCCCATCACATTCCGTTTTTGAATGAACTTGTATTCATATTCATCAAGCTGGTACGCGGACAGCATGAGAACCGACGCGCATCCAACAATGGTTGTCACTGAGGAATCTCCTCTCCTCATCGTCTACCCGTGTATATGCAGATCTCAGCAGACGACAATTTTCTGCGGCGACTTGAAACTGGGAAGATACTATACAATAACCGTCATTACCTTATCGTATGACTTTTCCTCACTGCTACTGCAGAGTACTCAGTACTTAGTTAAAAAAGAAAACTGACGCTTGCGTTGGGGTAGTTCTTGTTTCGCCTTCCTTCACAAACACAATAGCACGCCAAAATACGCCCTAACAAGGCTGTTTTTACGGTCTGAAAGGCAGACAACCCTGCCAGTGACCGGTCATCCCCTCCCCCCCCCCCCTCCGCCACGCCCTGTCTAGGTGGAGCACCGTTCTGTGACCTTCATCGAAGGAACATGAGTAAGAACACGATAGTCTATCCATTCCGTCATTCCAGTGTACATTTACAGTCGTATAGTTGTGGTCTTAGATATATACATGTACTCGTCTCGTCTGTCTTGTTCTTTTTAACTCTTGCTGGTCGTTCTGTGTGTGTGTGTGTGTGTGTGTGTGTGTGTGTGTGTGTTTTTCTGTCTGTCTGTGTGGGGTTGTGCACCAGTGGCCTTACACACACACACACACACACACACACACACACACGCACGCACGCACGCACGCACGCACGCACGCACACACACACACACACACACACACACACACACAATCAAACTCTTTTGATAGTGCTGTATTTGATTCCGCACTGAAAGTAAATAGCAGGCTATCCCATAAATCGGAATTCTGCAGCTAAGCGTTGTGAACGTGAGCGCCTCAAATGAGGACCTTCGCATAGAGAGTCAAAAGTTGAACACACCTGAAAACTGCACTGCTCTAACGTTGCTGCAACCGGTGTCAGTGTCTTAAGTCGGGACTTGCTAACTCTCTGTCATACACTCCTGCCCCATCCCAACTCTCATTCTCACCCTCCCCGACACCGCCGCGCTCATCAGTCAGTCATTACACTAATTTCACCTGTCTCGTGCTCAACACGCCGGAACGGACGAGCCTACCGCTAACTACGTTCTCAAGCTTATCTACTGCTGGATTGATACGCCGTAAAATGGTTTATCGTCGCTAAAAGGAGACCTAAGGAGACCTTAGGAGAATACTGTATTATCTGGAGTAATGTGAAGTGTTCAGAGGGCTTACTGAGAGCCAGTCGGTATTATATTAGTGTCATGGAGAAGACACGTTGTAACACACACCAAGAACTAGTTTTTTGTTTTGGTTTTTTATTAGCTTTTGCGCGCGCTCGCACACACACACACACACACACACACACACACACACACACACACACACACACACACACACACACACACACACACAGAGTAGTGGGTGCCGTCAGCGGAAACATCTGAAGAGCATTTCAAGTTCCTACTTTTGCTTATTGTGTATTTTTCAGACATTGTGGTCGCGTCAGACTTTGCAAACAATAATTATCTGAAGAACACTTCAATTTTTTTGCTTCGATTCCCCCCCCCCTCCCCCCCCCCTCCTCCCCCCCCTCCCCCCCCCCGTAAGACTTTGCAACTGTGCAGATACAAGATGAGAAACTGAATCGCACCTGTGACCCTTCCGGAGTCCAGAATCAGGAACAGCCGTCCATGGATTTGTCCAGCACTTCTCTGCCGATGGCAAACACTGCAAAGTTTTCTTTGAAAATCTTCTGTTAAGAGTGCGATGTAATGCTGAGGCTTCTGTTGCCGCATTCTGGTAGCCGGAAGACCAAACACAGGATGATCCTGTGTCGTCACCGAAGTCGACAGTATCGAACTGCCCAGCAACGCTGACTTCTGCGTGGCCGTGGAGGACGATACCCCTGATACATCGCGGTTCCAGCATGACCCACAGGCGCCTGCGTCTCCCTGGAAAAAAACACAGAAAGAACGAGTTTTGTAACAAGTGGCAGATATGGCAATCGTGTTAACCCCTGCGCCTGTGGCGGCTGAAAAACTTCCGCCCCTGTACCCCTGGGGGCGTTCGTCAGTCAGTCCTACCCACGTCCCAACCATTCTCAGTCTTCAAAAAGAACTGTCAGGCCAAACCAGCCGGTTCTATAGACACTTCACCCCCACACAAAGTCTGACTCCCCGGGGCGAGAAACTATTTTAAAAGCAGCTCTTTCATGCCGACCGAGGAAAAAAAAAAGAAAAAAAGACACGTTGTCAACCGTTTCCAGTACAAGCGTCTTTTCCGGCCAACCGCAGTAGCCGAGGAGATTTAGTGCGGGGGTCGAAAAATGTCCGTTTTTTCTCTCTTCGCACAAAAGAGCTTCTTCAACCTGTAGTTGTCCTCTCTTGAGAAGGGGAGGGTCATTGAAACAGGTGAATCACGTGTCAAGATGGTGGTGGTGGTGACATGAATTTCAACAGTTTTCAATAGCATTCCCGTTAGGTCGAAAAAAATAAGAAAGGGTGTAACACTGGTTCATATTCAGACTGTAAAATAAAACTGACTGGCTGTTCAATGAAACCAAGTAGTTTGCATAAAGCACGGCTGTGTACAGCTGGCGCAGTGCATCGTTAGGCTGGAAACTACACCATGTTGCCCCTTTTATCTATAGATATATATATTGTAAATGGAGTAGGTCGAGATTATTTTAAATGTCGAGTTTCTGGTTCAGTGTCCAGTAACAAGGTCAATGACGACATTGCGTGTGTGTGTGTGTGTGTGTGTGTGTGTGTGTGTGTGTGTGTGTGTGTGTGTGTGTGTGTGTGTGTGTCCCCGCGTTCTTGACCTAAACTGTGACAGACAAGTTATGGCCAGCGAACATTAAAAACAAAAGACGCCAATGCTACATGTATGAAACAACCATCAAACCCAAAGTAGAGAACAACCACCCTCCGCTATCCCACTGAGATTAAAACCACTCTCACGCTGGGTCAGTGGGTTTACAGGTTACCCAGATTAAACTCACGAATCAGCAGATACAATAGTGAATACACACCCAAAGAGCAAAACTCATAAAAACTGTGACCCTAAAGGGATTCCATACGGGATCTCAATGTGGTAGATGATCATGTGTTGGGCATTTTCAAACTATTTGGCTGTTTGTGGGTCTTACGTCAGTTTCCACTACATACGGGTGATATCAAAGGCGAGGCAAATATCTGGCCCCAGCCGGGATTTGAACTCACGACCCGAGCATTCTTACACCGCATTATAAGCACGGAGGTGAAACATAATGGACGGGCGTTTTTCCAGTGCTATGCCGCTCCAAATCACTGCACCGTCAATTAGCGGCTTCCGACGTCAAAGCATCGCGTTTTTCCAAATTAAAAAAAAAAAAAAAATGCTGTAGCATCGGAAGAACGCTTTGGAGTTTCAGTTGTCGGAACGATTGAAAGGTTCGTCTTGTACTAATACGTTACTACAATCTAAAGACGTGCATAATTATGCTCATGTCTTAAAATCAGTAACGGCTGTAGGGGAGAGCAAGCGTCGTCGAAACTTTTGAAGCGGCGTAGCAACGGAGAAAGGTCGTCCATTTTAATTACACCCCGTGATTAGCGTCGGACATGACGTGGACACGGATCTTTGCCACTGGAAAGTAAAGTTTAAAAAAAAAAAAAAAAGACAAGCAGATGCTGGTTAAGACGTAGGGCCTACTGAGGAGTTTTCTGTCGTCTTGCTGGTGCACGATGACGTGTAACGTGAACCAATCGCTCAGTGTGAACCTGTCGTTTGTCCGTGAGATACGACCAAAATCATATACAGCTTCCTAAAACCGGACAAAACCCTGAATATGACCTATATGCTCAGGGGCGTCTGGTAAGGTGCATTATGACATGTGACATCACGAGTCGCCACTCCGGCAGTCTGATTACCAACATCAAAGATGGGAGACTTGGGGGCTGACAAGATAAATGTGACACACTCAAATTTTTCAATGATGTCGATAACCGCCGCAAGATAGCACCTGTTCGGGCTTGGTCCTTCCCAGTCCTCTGCGTTGGGAGCACAGGAGTGGCTTTGCAAGATAGGAGATATAGTGCATTTGGTGATAAATTCGCCAACGATTTGCGTTGATAACTGTCTTATAGGTATCATAGAGAGAAAAAAAAAAGTTTACCCTGGCCGAGTGACCTAAACATATTTCCCGACAGTCGAGATTCTCAGCCGGTTTCCCCAATTCTTCTCGGCGTAAGAGAAAAGAATCAAAATCGATATTTTCACTGATGTGTGTGTGTGTGTGTGTGTGTGTGTGTGTGTGTGTGTGTGTGTGTGTGTGTGTGTGTGTGTGTGTGTGTGTGTGAACCTTGCAAGTCCTTTTCAACGGATGTAACAATTGAAAAAGAATACTTTGACGCCATTCGCTGTCGTCACTACTTCTTGCTGTCTCATGACGGAGCACACGTCAATTACTGAGCGTCAATACCTTTTACGTCAGTGTCACGAGGCTTTCCGGAGGTACATTTTAGGCTAATTTCGATACTCTACAATTTTTCAGCTCGCCTTTTCACTGAAAATCTCGCTTACGCCGAGAAGAAACGGAGAAAGTGAGAACCCAGACTGTCACGTAATCTATTCGGTCACTAGGTCAGGATCAAACTATTTCTCTTTGATACGTCTACAACAGCGACTCCACAAAAAGTCATCGCCGAAAACACATACCAAACACACTATACCTGGACAACAATATTGAAAATGTTACTGAACGGACAGAACTGTCTGTTGTACTGACCTAGTTGTCTGTGTATCACGGTGGCGCTTAAACGCCCCAATTTTAAGATATTTCGGCTCACAGATCGTTCTGAGCTGTTTCGGTGGTGTCAGTCTATCATCACACCACTATGACACATGTACAAATACATGCACAGAGAGGACTGCGTTCAAACGAACAACAGAAACAAACAGAAAACAACATAAACAACAACATAAACAACAACATAAACAACAGGACAACGAAAACAAATGATAAAGGTGCCTACACATACTGTCCTACACCATCACTACGCAACACTGCCCCGCCTGGCTTACAGGGGGGAAATCCCACACTAATCTTATCAAAGCCACATCAAACAGTACGGACCTGGCAGGTGACTTGCTATTATCGACTTCATCTTTTCAGTGATAACCTAGGTCAAGCTCTCTCTCTCTCTCTCTCACTTCTTCCGTTGTAAAATAAAGGATCGTTATCGTTATCGTTATCGTTATCTCTCTCTCTCTCTCTCTCTCAAGTTTCCTTTTTTTTTTCTCTTTAAAAAAACAAACAAAAAAAACCCGGCAAGTTTGAAAATTGGTCACAAGACCAAAACTTCCATCTTTTCAAGACAAGTTATTTCTCTCTCTCTCTCTCTCCCTCTCTCTCTCTCTCTCCGGCTCTCTCTATTTCTTTGAATTTTGACCTTAAAAAAAAAACCCCGGCATGTTTGAAAATTGGTCACAAGACTAAAGCTTCCACTGTTTTGAAGTAATGTAATTTCTCTCTCTCTCTCTCTCTCTCTCTCTCTCTCTCTCTCTCTCTCTCTCTCTCTCTCTCCACGTGCGTCTGTACGACTAAATCTAACAGTGATAGTCTTTCCTGGTGTCAGAAGTTGGTCAGGGCATCATCACATGCACCCCTATCACCCTCTCATCCGATACCCCGACTTATCCCGTATCTCACTGGGGATTAATGAAGATGGCGGGGAGTTTTCCTGTGCTACACAAATCCGATACTTAAATCCACTAGATATATATTGTAACTTGTTCAGAACATTATATCCCAAGTTGCCAAAGGAGCGCTGCTGAAAATGAAAATGCACATTTGAGCGTAGTATGTAAGTGAGTTTCTGCAGCTGGACGTTTGTCATATATATGCTTGTTAATGCTCAAAACTTGTATTGTTCTACGTTTGCAGCGTGTTGTGTAACAAATCTGTTTTGACACAAAACTGTGGGAATCGAAGTATAACTTCCCGCCATCTTCATTAAGCCCTCGTGCATCAGCCGCTGCCTCTCGTCTCATCCTATACTGTGACCCGAGCTCATCCCATATCTATTGCGGTAAAGGGTCAAGTTGTCTTTTCCCAAGCGAGGCCAGAGATCAGGTAAGAAGGGTAACCCTTTTCGTCAGATTACACAGCTACTTAGTGCCGGTAGTCGGGAGGTGTGACAGGGGCAGCAAACAGATACGACGCACACACGACACAAGGGGCAAGGGTGTATGAGAACCGCCACAGAGTTGGTATGTAGTGTACACTCCTCAAAGCTGTGAATATGAACGAGCGGCCAATAACTAAGAGCTGGTCACATTATGGTCGGGTTTCCCAGGTAGACAGAATCATAAAGGGATTTTAGTTATACGGCTGTTGATATGAACCATATATATATGACAAGCGTCAAGCTGCAGAAACTTACAATGTGAAACTTACAAGCGCCGAGTAGGGCCAAAGATTTAAACAACACACACACACACACACACACACACACACACACACACACACACACACACACACACGACACAATGGGGATGCGAGTAGTAGACTGCGATGTTTACAACCAACAAGAGCGGAGTGTTATCACAATAACCCCGCAATACGACGGTTCTATATCTTCAAACACCGGCAAAGATACACATCATTTCTGTTTTCAAAATATTAGAATGCGAGGTGAAAATATGTTTTAGAAGAAGTCAGCAGTTTCACATTTTAAAACCACACAAAAGCAGAAGTTATTTCAATAAAAAAAACGTTTGACGGTTGGTTTTACCTGCTTACGGTGGCCTATAAAATCACTCTTAGTAGCAGTTATGAACTCTGGAGGGGGGCACAATAGTGTGAACAGAACACCCGCTTGGTAATCTTAATCTGTGTGGCTAGGACCTTCCTTGTCACCCTAAGCAAGACCACCCTTTGTTGGCGCTGTTTGTGCCTGTGTTCGTGATCTCTTCCATACAGCGCGAGCCAGCATTATCTTACTTTTGATGTTGTTTCCACTGTACATGCATACGTCTTGTATTTTTGTCATCCGAGAAACCTTTCAACAAAAGCATGCTGTATGCACCGGTAAGAGTACAAAACTTGGCCACAGTACCGCCTTAGCTATAGCGGACGCCCCTGAGTTTATACAATATAGTGGATGTATGGAGTCCTTGGTTTATAATAATGATAATAATTATGATATGGGTATTTAAGGGAAGCCCTCCCTTCTGCGGGAGCTCAAGGCGCCTTACAGTCAACACACACGCGCTCACCGGCCAGAAACACACAACATGCCTCCACACTTAATGACATTGTGCATCATACACGGCCTCCGCTGCCCCCGGCTTCACAGCAGAGAGAATTTGCTTCACAAATGCCCCCTCCCCCCCCCACACACACACGACCAGTAAGATGATGATGTAACAACAGCTATTGGTTGAGGGCATTGAAGAGGTGGGTTTTCACATTTTGCTTGAAGGATGGCTATGTGTCTGCATATCTGACTGATGCTGGGAGATCATTCCAACAAGTCGGGGCCTGGTATGAAAAACTACGCTGGCCAAAGGTCTTGTTCTGACATGAGGGATACGGAGTTTCCGAGTGTTACGTTAGTCATCAGTACATGCAGTGCACGTAACAGTGCATGTGTAATCGTGCCATATAGGTGCACCTGATAAAAACGAAATTCGGGCAGTGGGTGAAATCGTCGTTCTTTTCTATCTCAGTATGATGTATCACCACATCGCCATGTCAGTTCCATGAGTGCGTAGGTGTTGCAGGCGGGGGGGGGGGGGGGGACATTGGCGACTAAACGCTTTCATAAACACCATGGTACTAACATTTGAATTAGTAAGCAGTTTAATGGTCAGCGCTGTGCACACTGAAGACTAATTAAAAAACTGATAACTCAGTAAGGCAAAGAAGGAAGGCTTCTAAGTTCTATTACAAGTCGTTTACACCGGCATTTCTTCTTACATACACTGGCAAGAAACTGACGTTTCTGGAACACATGATTGTATTGTAAAACAGCAGAGAGAATCTGCTGCACAAATCCCCCCCCCCCCCACACACACACACACAGAACCCCTCCCATCCACCGGCCCCGACAACAACCCACGCTTTCCTACATGGTACCGCTGCGCTACCGTGAATCCAGAAAACAAGGCGAGCCACTCCGTCCATCCACTGACAAACTGACACAAGAACAATAGCTGCAGATGTCGAAACATGTTTCACAATGAGGGCGTAGGCACTTGACGAAAGCCGTTGTCTTCAAAAGCTCCAAAGTCCGACTGAACAATATTTGAAAGTTTTCAGACGCCGGCCGAACCTGAGCCCCAACGGTTTCCCGATTCAAACTTGAAGCAGAAGTACTCACTGGCGAACGATAAGCCCACCAGCCGGCCAACCTAACCTCTAGCCCAAGGTAGAAAGGTTAAGAGAGGAGCCAAGTGGTACTCCAGTAACCCCCGCTTCTGCAAAATACCCTGGGTAGATAACGGCCGGTGTTTATCGGCGAAGCGCCTCTCAGAACAGGAACAGAGTTTCGCAGCTGACGGACAGGAGACGTTATTTCTTTTCCAGCTTCATTTTTGGCTACCCCGGGCCTAGACCCTCTCCGTTTGCCCGAGGGTCAGGGTTCGCTTCACTGGGGGAGGGGGGGGGGTGCGACAAATTTTTAATAGAGGCGGTCGATGGTCTTGCGGATAAGACTTCGTCACCAATGCGAGTGGTCAGTAAAGAATGGAGTAAAGAATTGTTCTCTCTCGTATGTGGCACCGTTCATTCGGGTTGATCGTCGGGGGGTTCTCTCCAGGTACTCCGGCTTCCTCCTCCTCTGCTTTGAAAGTGTTCAGCCCACAAATTGAAAACCAGTGGAATTCTAAATTCCGAAACTTAAATTGGTGAGCTGACCCTTCGTAACGCGTGATTGTAATGTCTTCATGTCATTTAGTGTGAGACTGAAAATACGTGTGATTCACGTAAACGTGTGTGTTGGTTTCAGTTCGCGGAGCTTTGAACCAATTTAAAATATTGGGTAAAGCGCCTACATTAGTGAACCTTCATGGCTGCGAGCCTTAGGCGAAAAATCAGGCGGGGAAAAAAAAACAAAACATGCGGACCGAAGCTGGTTAGGTATCAATGAGTAAGTTACACAAAGTAAGTTACACCACATGCCGACTATCTCCATCTGATGATGTACTAATCCGTGATCCATTGTATCGGCAGGGGTTCTGTGGGTAAACTGATCTATAGACTCTCTCCGCACCTGTGGATTTCCAGGGTACGACAGCTGATAGCTTGTCAAACGTAAATTAACATGCCTTGGTGTGTTGATATGCAATCAGGCGTTTATCAGATTAGGCGTCCCGCGTTGAAAGAACTGTAGACGTAAGCTAGGGTAGTAGCTTGATTCATAAATACTTTGTTTATTGTTTTTGCCGCATTGATAAATGAGAGGGGCTGTAAGTATATATGTACAAAGCTAGGTCAGTGTGTCAGCTACACTAACATACTAAAATACTGTCACGTGTTTAGTGTCTAAATGTTTCTGCGCCGGCAGTTGATACCGGCTGAGAGGGAGGCGGGGGAGGGGGTCTGTTTACTTATAAAAAGTTATACTGAAGTTGGGCCAGTGTGTCACTGACACTAATACACTAAAATGATGATAAAATACTGTCACGTTTTAAGTGTTTAAATGTTAGCGTCTTAACTCAGAAGGGCTGTTAGTATACATAAATGCACGAGCATCTCTCTCTCTCTCTCTCTCTCTCTCTCTCTCTCTCTCTCCCTCTCTCTCCAGAAAAAAGAAACTCAAATATTTCCAGTCCACAACTCAACCTATGTTTGCCCGTTCAAAGTCTAAAGCAAGTGTGTGTGTGTGTGTGTGTGTGTGTGTGTGTGTGTGTGTGTGTGTGTGTGTGTGTGTGTGTGTGTGTGTGTGTGTCACTGTGTGTGTGTGTGTGTGTGTGACAGACAGACATAGGCAAGCAGACAGAATGACAGATTCCCATGTGAATGCCACCAACACTACTACAACCTCTCACCACAAAGTTTCACCACAAAGTCATTACACAACATTACACCACCCGATGGCGAAGACAAGCCGGAAGAAGAGGCTGGACCCCATAAAGCAAGAACACACTGAACGCTAAACAGTCCCTCTGCGACCAATCCATCACTCGCCTCTCATCCAAGCTACACTTAAACGCTGGAGGGTTCGAATCCCCCCTCTTGACACGTTAAGCTGGATTGCCCCGCCACTGACAGAGACTAAATACGTTTACGGAGTAGGTAAGGAGTCTAATACCCGTGGCAGTTGGACTAGAATTAAAAATCCTTGACGTTCGCCTGCGGCAACGGCTTGAGCAATGTTGTGAGAGCATCTCCACATGTCAAGGGAACGGAGCACTGATGTGCGTGGAATGTCAATAAATAAAGCTGGATTGAGCATGTGACAGGCACTAAGATCTTTGCGAAGTAGGTAAAACGTTTGATTCTTGGTGTGTGCTTGAGGCAAGGGAAATCCGCGGTTTGATACAGTATAACTGACGAGCGATGTTGTGGGAGCTTCCCCAAATTCCATGGGAACGGAGTAATGATGTGCAGAATGTCAATGAATAAAGCTAGATCGCGCATGTGACAGACACTGAGACTTTTACGAAGTAGGTAAAACGTTTGACGCTGGCTGTGTGCTTGGGGCAATGGGCACCTTCGGCTTGATACAGTATAACTAACGAGCAATGTTGTGAGAGCATCTCCATATTTCAAGGGAACGGCGTTATGTGTGTGTGTGTGTGTGTGTGTGTGTGTGTGTGTGTGTGTGTGTGTGTGTGTGTGTGTGTGTGTGTGTGTAGAATGTCAATGAATAAAGCCGGATTGCGCATGTGAAGGACGCTAAGACTCTTACGAAGTAGATAAAAAGATTGATGCCTGTGGCAGTTTGGTTAGAATCAAGAGTCCTAATAGTGAATGCTTGAGGCAATGGGAATTCTTTGTGTGCTACAGTCCTAACAAGCAAATGCTGTGACTGTGAGCATTTCCACGTTTTCATGGGAAAGGAATGATGGTTTGTGTGGGAAGTCAAAAAAAAAAAGTACAGCTTACAGCCACTAAGACTTTTATGAAGTAGGTTACAAGTGTGATACCTGTGGCAGTTGGATTAGAATTAAGAGTCCTTAGTGAATACTTGAGGCAATGAGAATTCTTGGTGTTCTACAGTCTAACAAGCAAATGCTGTGACTGTGAATGATGGTTTGTGTGGGATGTCAATAAATAAAGTACAGCTGAGCGACACTAAGACTCTTACGAAAGTTCGATGCCTGTGGCAGTTCGATTCTATGGGAATCGTTTGCACTGTTGTGAGCCTGTCCACATTTTCATGGGAATGGAATGATAGGGTGTGTGGGACGTCAGTGAGTAAGGCCGGGCTGCGCACGACAGGCAGATGCGAAGCAGGTACAAAGTTTAATGCTTGAGGCGCTTGGATTCGAATTAAAGAATCTTTGACTTACGCTTCTGGCAGTTGGATTTGAATCAAGAGTCCTTATAGCGAATGCTTGAGGCAATGGGAATTCTTGGTGTTTTACAGTCTAGCGAGCAAATACTGTGACTGAGCATCTCCACGTATTCATGGGAGCGGAATGATGGTTTGTGTGGGAATTCAATGAAAACATGCAGCTGACAGACACTGAGACTTTCACGAAGTAGGTTAAAAGTTTGATGCTTGTGGGAGTCGGATTCTACGAGAGCACCAAGTTTGAATCCTCTAGTAGGCAGGAAATTGTTCGGGGCCCTCCCATTACCAGGGAGGAACACCACTGGAGTTGGCAAAGAGTTGGGGCAGCAAAAAAAAAAAAATTGTTCGGGGATTTTCTTGGCCAGATCGAGCCCTTTGCCCTTGAAACTACTGCTGTGTGATGCCGACTCTGATCCGTCTTCATTGTGCTCCTTCTTGTCACATTCTGATGGTGGGGTCGATTACAGGGTCGGCACGCAACACACCCTACCTCCTACCCGCCATGTCAAAGGGTTCCCTCAGAAGCATCACATACTTGATAGGTTATCGCCATGCCAGCACAGTACTTCTCCAAAGCGAACAGGCGTCCATCACACATAGGGGTCACTCACGGCCACCCCAGGGCGGCGCCCCGGGGGTAGGGGGCCACTTACCCCAGCACTTGCCCTGCTCTCTGCGTGAGTGTGGACTGTCAGCAAGATGAAGGGGGAGGGGTTGCGGAGTGCGGGTGCGGGGGGGGGGGGGGGGGTTGTAAGTCACTGAGCGTGCTAGGCCTGTCCCCCATAGTTGAGAGAAAACACACGCTGCTTGAGTATCAGATCAATAGCCAAGTACCGGCTCCTTCAAGCGGCGAGAGAGGGGGCCATGTGGTTAGCCGGTGTCCGACTATGGCGATAATGACGCATGCGGTTACCGAAGTTAGTAGGACTATTAACAGCCGACTGATTGGACCCCTACTCATTCAGGAGTAACCCCCTACTGCTCTAGTGCTATCAGTTTGTAATCCAGCACACCTGGCCGAATATGCATTGAAAATAAACCCTTCTTGTTATAGGAGAAGCAGTTGCGGCTTTGGTTGGTTGGTTTGTTCGTTGGTTGGTTGGTTGGTTTGTGTGTTCTGCGGTTTGCTTGTTTTGTTTTGTTTTTAGTTAGTTCTTCTTACCGTTTTTTTAACATAGGTTTGTTAAACACACACACACACACACACACACACACACACACACACACACACACACACTTTACAAGACTGATAATAAATTCTGTTTTGGGATCTGAACATGAGCTTTGAAACGTATGAACGCAGCTACTGCATATCTCCCCACTCGCCATCAAACACTTCCAACGTTTCCTCCTCCGTCCCCTCGTCTACCCCCCCCCCCCCCCCCACACACACACACCCCGAACCCCCTCCTCCACACACACACACGCCGTCACCAGGCACCCACCCCCGTCACTCATTACGCCACGCATCCATTAACAATTAGCCCAACTGGACGTAGAGTAGATTCAGAGAAGGGACCAATCTATCAAAGGTGGACCGCAGCTTGAAACGACATGTCCGGGGTTGTGTCCCTGGTTAACACCTAGGTGCCAAGAGATGCCCAGACGGCTTGTCAATTAGCTGACCAAGGGGTTGCACTGCTGTGCGCACCACCTCCGCATCTTTGATTAGAAACCAGCTGAGAGTCGGGATTGAAGACTGCTGTTGTAGTTGTTGTTTGTGTGTCAAAACGGATGAAAGCACCGGCTTTATAATGACAGGCTTGGGTGTGTGCGTGTGTTTGTGTGTCCGTGTGTGTGTGTGTTTGGGTGCGTGCCAGTGTGTGCCAGTGCGTGCGTCCGTGCGTGCGCGCGTGCGTCCGTGCGTGCGCCCGTGTGTGTGTGTGTGTGTGTGAAGCTCTTGTCAGGTACGTGCCCTTGAATGGTCCGTGCGTAGTACAGACCCATACGCTTAAGTCAAACACGCTTAAGTCGAACTTCGGATACGTCGAAGCAAAAAGTTTTTCCCGGCAAAACTTGCTCTTTGTATGACCAAATTTTCCACGGATAAGTCGAACGAGTACTCAAAAACGGATAAGTCAATACTCGGTTATGTCAAACGGAATCTGCAATTTTAGCCTCGGATAAGTCGTACCAGTCGCTGGCACGGGAATTTCTTTTTGTCCTTCTGATGCATCAGCGCCAAAACACGGCTTGCACAGAGATTTAACATTTTCCGTGCAAGTACAGGTTGACAGTGTTATGTGTCCTGCGGGCCTTAGGGCTGGTTATCTTGGGTGGTAGAACACGAAATTGGCGAGAAACACGTGCAAGAACAGAGCTAGGCGTGAGATCTGAACCTGTGCCCCTGATCTGTGAGGTTTTCTGTCGCCAGTGTTAAGAAGGTGATTTGCCGTCGGTTTCGGAGGGTAAGCAGTGAGTTATTCCTGGTGTGTGAAATGTGTGTGTGTGTGTGTGTGTGTGTGTGTGTGTGAGAGAGAGAGAAAGAGAGAGTTTGCCGGTTGGTGCCGTTAGAGTTGGATCTTGCTGCTATTTGACTGCGTGTGTTTATAATTATGACGTTGCACTAGAATTTATTGAGCACATGCGATCATATGACTGCGAACGCGCGCGCGCGCGCACGCACGCACGCACGCACGCACGCACACACACACACACACACACACACACAGATGACGCTGCTAATCTTACAAGCAGAATAAGAGTCAGTGAAACTAGAAAAGAAGAAGAAAACATAAGCTGGAAACGTATCACCGTTTGGTGCCAGACAGCTTTCATGTCAAAACGAAACAGCTATCAGAAGAACTTGGCTTTCTAATTCCTCTGCATTGCATGTGTGACTATAGTAAGACCAAGCCAATACTCTGAACTGAAAGTTAACTCAAAGTGAACAAAATAGCTACGGAGATTCGATGACATGGCAGCTTACACGAGCGTATTGAATATAACAAATCCTAGCAGTAAGGCTCAGTATAGTTCGCATCCCTGGGCCGTACTGGGCAAACTATTCAAACGCATCCACACTCGTTTAGTAGAGTTCGCCTGCTTATATCGATTTAGGGTTAGATTTAGGGTTGGGGTTACCTTGTGGTAACTGATGGTGCAATCGCTATGTTGTTCAGACGGTCGCAGTGCATTTACAGCAGGTGCAAGTGAGTGAGTGAGTGAGTATTTTAGGGCTTAACGCCGCGTAAGCGACAAAGACTAATTCGCGGCAGCCACAAGTTTGAAGGCCCCTTCGTTAAAAGGTAAAAAGCTGGATTAAAACAACTAGTAAATATTGGCTACAAATTTATAGGTTAAATGAGATTCTACCAGTCTTGGGTAACCACAAGTTCAAAACGTCAAGCATGGGTCTTGTACATGAATAAGTACAAACACAATGTTCAGATTTTATGAAGGTTAGTTAGTTAGTTAGTTATTTAATCAGATTTTATGAAACAAATTGACTTCCCGAAGGAAGCCAAAAATCTTGTCTGGAGGGACATTTCGGAACAAGAGCTCCATTGATTCGGCAGTGAAATACTTCCGTGAGGTCTGCACAAGAAATCAAAATATGTTTAATGGTATCTGGCTCACCGCAGCCAAAACAGAAAGGGCTGTCTTCACCTTTCAGCAAGTGCGAGTGGGTATAATATGCGTGCCCAATATGGAGACGGGCCAGGACCACCTCTTCCCGACGGTTAGTCCTACACCGGGGAATGATTTCCCGAAGTTTGGGAACTATACTGTGGAGTTTGTTGTTATTAAGAGTATCCCACTGGGCTTGCCATTGATCTACTATGTACTTATTTATTAAGGGTTTAAAATCAGTAAAAACACTACTCTTGCTAGCCACAGGACCATACAGCAGGTGCAAATGACACAAGGGGGCGAGCTATACCAACGCAGCAGCAGTAAATTCATGTTGACCAGGGAAAGTAAATTTCAGTTTCCAAATCGAATCAAGGGGTGAAAAGGTGCAACTCGCTTAACTCGAAGCTAGAGTCGAAATTCGACCTTATCCGTCGTCACGGATAAGTCAAACTTCGGATACGTCGAACAAAAATCCATTTCCCCTGCAAATTCGACTTAAGCGTGTTCGACTGTAATTGTTGTTTCTAGATTGAACCATTTTTGGGGGTGGACTATGGTACCTGAAGCTAACAGAGAATATATATGTTATGTATAAAGGCATTTTGAGGCTTCGTGCGTTTGTATTCTTTGACCTGAATGCGCAAAACGGCGATACACGCTGATGATAGTCCCAACGTAATAAATCTGGCACTAGAGCTAAGTTTAAAACTAATCTAGATTCCTCTCATGCATCAGACCCACGAGACCTACGAAATTTCCGGTTCGGTGACGGTAGTGTGTCATTATTGTGAACCAGTTCGCCCAAGGCTAAAGACCTTGATTTGAATTTGATTGAATCGCGGTCTGTCGGGGAATTGAAGGCTCTGGTTGTGGGTAAGCCAGCTAATCGGCCTGTGTTACAGCATTCAGCACAGTGACGAGACATTCCTTTCCGGCACGATCATGCGTCGAGGCCACAGGATGTGGAGCTTGATTTTAATGACGTCGAATGGCACACAACCCATTCTGATTAAAGAACCTCATCTTCCTCCCCCCTCGAGTCGACGTAAAACGTTTAATGACATTCGCACAACCAGTTCTGATTAAAGATTCCCCTCCTCCCCCTCGAGTCGACGTAGAACGTTTACTGTGTGTGTGTGTGTGTGTGTGTGTGTGTGTGTGACTGTGTGTGTGTGTGTGTGTGTGTGTGTGTGTGTGTGTGTGTGTGAGAGAAAGAGAGAGAGAAAGAGTTTAGTTCAGTGGGCTTGATACTATGTGTCGTGAGAAGCCCTGTCATCAAATAATTACGCTGTCCGCAAGATGAGGGTGTCGGGGGTATGTGGGAAGAAATTAGAAATTAGGGTCTGTTCGCACTGTGACACCCGAAACTACTGGATAATTTTAACGGCATCAGATTCAGCCTGTCACCGGACTGCAGTCCGTAAAATGTTATTGCAGACCTTGTTTTTCATCAGAACCATACGACACACTCTTGAAAAGAACCTGTAGGGGGTCCTGGACAAAGGAAACAGCTGCACAAAAAAAACAGTCACTTCCCCAGTGCAGCTTTCTCACAACATTTTACGACATAATTATATAGATATAATGTGGGAGGCCTTTTGGGACGTGACGTGGAAGTATCAACCACTCGAGACGAATATACTATACTACAGCCCATCTTTGAATTACTGCAGCAAAGAAGCGAGCACGGCTGACCAAGCACAGAGTACTACCAGTGTTGTTTTCACCTGTAGCATCTTCCCACTGCAACCCTTTCATCCTTCCTGACATCCAACAGCCGGACAGTCCCTGTTGGGGTTTCAACTTTGATCATCATCAGTTCCCCTGGCCTGCCATGCGGCTGTTGGCATAATATTGGCATTACTTCCCCCTTTAGGTCAATAAATTCTTCAGCTAGGTAGCTCTCGTAACTCATGAGTGTTGTCCCCTTACTCAAGAGCAACTGGCCCTTGCCGGGGGGAATGCCCTACAGCAGCTTTCCCAAAACCTCGACCACAACTCCCAGGAGGAGATCGCCCTGGGCGTGAGACTCCCAAAAGGGGAGCTAAGCGTGTGTAAGGGGAAAAATCACCGCGCAGAGGCTCCAAGGAAGCGTTTGGGAAAGGCAACCAGACGATTTTGAAGAGACTTTTGTCCCATAGGAAAGAGAAGTCGGAGAGAAGAGGCCTTTGATGTCGAGGAGGACGAATTCAAGCCATTAGTGTCATTAAAGCTAATTGTGTGTACAGACAGTTGAAACTGGGCCAGAGACTGGGAGAGAGAGAGAGAGAGAATGAGAGATCTATCTTTCCTCAGCACGCAATGACCCCTGTGTTTGCTGCGTACATAATAATCTAGTTTACATACAGTGACCTAATGGTTTGTGTGTACACTAAACAGAGGTCAGGGTTATCGTTAACTTGCAACGCAATAGATCTCCCTAAGAGCGGCCGTAATGGCAACAAGCCGGCTGCAAACCAGACATGCAAATCATTGCAGCTTTCCAAAGCAGGATTTTAAACGGGCTAATTGCATCTTTGCTAAGTCAACTTACTTACGCCAACAGTTTCGCTCGTGAGTGTGCCTGTACGCTCGAAATACTCTATCTGGATGATTAGAACAGTCTTAATGCGAAACATAGTTGTTTACGCTTTGCGCGAGCGGTCAGACATGAAGGTTCTATGATAATTGCTACCGACACAACTGGAGCGCTCAGTATAGTCGCCGCGGCGTCGAGTACGCGTCTGTTGGCTTAGTGCCAGCATTACTGACGCTGTCACTGTTCAGGTAACTAAGTGGTGTGATGATAGATACTACAAAAACAGCTCAGAACGATCTGTGGACAAAAAAAAAAAAAAAAAATAGCGCGCAGCATAGTTTTGATAGAGCGTGCAAGCGAGCTGATACGGAAAACCACAAACTGCAGCATGTACTGTGACAAGCCTGATTTTTGTTTTGAGGGGTCAGAAAAGCGTGTTGCATGCATCACTCCTGGTTTATTGGTCAAAACAACTCCATAAAAGCAAACTTATTACGTCAACACATAAAAAAATTCGACGGCTGATTTCAATTATGCTGTACATCTTCAAAGACATCAAAGGAGAACTTTGATCATTGACGATTTGCATTAAGATGCGCATACACATACATATCTTACGAAAGTGCACCTGTGTTACGATACCCCAGTTACTGTGACCCCCGCTGCAACAGGGGGAGATTACCCGACCGTCTACCTCTCTAGAGACTTGATAGTGATACAGTAAGCCAGTTCCACGGGGGATAATCAAGATGGCGAAGAGTGTTTTCGGTGCTATTACGGTTACGAAGCTTTGATGACTCTTGTCTTCTAGTAATGTTTTCAAAAACGACACACAACCCCTATCTTTCACACACGCAAACTGAAATCTAGCCAAACAGTAGAACCAAGTGTTTCCATCATCAAAAACACGTGAGTGACACGGGATACACTCCTTGGATTTCGCTTCCTCTGTGTGAAAGAAAAAGGACCGTTTATCAATGAGAAGCCGGCTTCTAACGCATGCTTTTACCTGAGACAAATCCTCGTCAAAACCTTTGAATAGAAGTGCACAGGAAAAACTCTTCACTGTCTTGACTGACATCAAAAGAAGTGTCCGACCCTTTGACACGGGGTGAGGCCAAAATGGACGCGAGTGTTCTTGGTGCCACTCCGCTTGAACAGTAGCACCGCCGGGACACAGAGTGTTACCAAACAGTAGCACCGAGTGTTCCTACTTTGAAATTTGAGTAGCACCGAGTGTTTCTGTTGTAGAGATCGCGAAAAGTCACTGCATTTCGATGGAAATTTCTAGACCATACCAGAACATGCGAGTGCAGTAACGTCAGCAGATTACGTAACCTCGGAAAGATTCCGTACTTGCCAGTATGTTGCAGAATGTTCTAGATCTGACCTGTTAGTATATAAGCAGCACTGCACAGCGTTCTGGGTTCTTCCTCTTTCATGAGTTTGTTCTTGCGCATCTTCTGTTAATAAAGTATTGGAGTTCCAGCCTGTTGTATCCCGTGTCTTCTCTGCGAGTGCACCGAGAGAGCGACATAGCAGGACAAAATTACAACAGTTTCCAACGGCCGGACTTCGGTCCTCCAGAGGGGATCGTTTATCAACCAGATAACGACTTGGACTAACGCCTTACTACAATGCAATTTATACGTGTGCATGTTCATTTTTCAAACATAATACTTTGCGTGAGAGAAATCACGTTTGAAAGCGGGTAGCACCGGAAACACTCAAACCCATTTTGATTACACCCCGTGTTAGAGACTGATACACCAATTCGCAGTATCGCAAGCGGGCTGACTTCAAAAGCGTGTGAGGTCTATTAGAAACGGCTCTTAGCAAACTTGTCTAGCATGTCGACCTTTTGAGGGACGGAGGCGATGTCTGGGTTCAGCAACTGGCGTTCATCACACCGCTATCACATTCCTTCGCAACATGGACAACAGAGACGGGGTTGCTTTCTACTGTTTGCCCTGACAATACACCTCCCACCCGGGTAGGGGTCCTGCTATTTGCCGGAAACACACGAAACGCCACAGGAAACACCAGCACCAGACTAAGGTTTAGGGTTAGTTTAGAGCAAAGTCCAGAGCTCTCCAGTGCCTGTGTTTAGGATTAGTAACGTAGGTTGAAGGTGGTTTGTGGTTAGTAACCAAATCTGAATGAGGTTCAGGGTTAGTAACTTAGAATCAGAAATGAGGTTAGTTAGTTAGTTAGTTGGTAAACAGAACTCCCTACTCTCTATGTTTAGGGTTTGTAACCTACGTTGAAGGAGATTTATGGTTAGTAACCAAATTTGAATGAGGTTTAGGGTTAGTAGCCTAGGTTTAGTTCAGAGCTCTCTATTCTCTATGTTTAGGGCAGTAACCTAGGTGGAAGGAGGTCTGTGGTTCCATGTAGTAAGCTGTAACCAAATTTAAATGAGTTTTAGGGTTAGTAACCTGGCAACAGAAATGACGAATAGGGTTAGTTTGGGTCATAAATAGAGCCCCTTACCATGTTTAGAGATAGTGACCTAGGTTGAAGGAGGCGTATGGTTAGTAACCGAATCTGAGTGTTTTCATTTGCATTTCTGTAGGGGTTTTTGTCCGCGATTTTACTATACATGACGGTGTTTCCGGTGGTGTTTTCGGTAAATAGCAGGACCCCCCAGTGTAGGGGTAGGGGCCTCCCTACGGCCGTGCCTCTCTGCCCTTTGACTCCAGCCATCCCGGAGGAGTGTCGGAGGGGTTATCGGACAAAGAGAGCAGGCTGGAAATACCTAATCCACCCCAGCGACTGCTACTGTGATAATGGCGTCTGTGTGTGTGTGAATGAGGGGTCGCCTTCAAGCATCCCAGATTCTCTCGTCTTTAAAAAGTGAATGGAATTTAGAGCGGAGAAGCTGAAGGAACACGCACGCACGCAGGAAGAACACACACACACACACACACACACACACACACACACACACACACACAAAGACGGGAGTTTGGGAAGGGTAAAATAACAAAATTTTACCTTTCAAACAATTTTCTTTTCTCGGGGGGGGGGGGGGGGGGGGGGCGATTAACCAAAACAAATACCCTTCTCAGTTTAGAGTCCGACAATGGACACACACCACAAAATGGTGTTGACTGGTTCTAGAACGGAACAAAAATTTGAATGTACGTTTTTGTATACTTTTAGAATGTCACTAGTGTCATTAAGTACTTTTTTCTGTAGAAGTCATGATTTACCGATGTTTGGAGGCGAGAGCGCGCGCAAGCATCGCACATTACAATCGCAGTGATTGTAATGGTTGCTGGGCGCGTGGAAAAAAAAAGTTGATTAATACCGAAGAAGTCTGTAGGGCCATGGTGCTAAGAACGCGACAAGCCCTTATGCAAAATTTTAATTGGTAAAAATTCGAGATAGGTTGACGCTATTTCGGCACCTTGGAGCGTTGGCTACCTCTGTTACTATTTCGTAACGCGCAGCGGTCTTTTGCTATTGAAGATCCAGCCGATATCTTTAATCAGTAGATCGAACAGACGACTCCACTCGGCAAGCCCCGAGGCCAACGCCCACATCGTTGCGGGATTTAATAAGAAGTTTCCACCCAGAGTGCTCAACAACCGTCTGGTCCACCCACCTGACCACAAACCTTCACCACAAGTAACAACATGACCTTCTACAGATCGTAAAAACCCACGCTGGGTGCCAGTGTCAGTGCAGCACCCAGCCACCCCACAAATCTTGTCCTTCAGCGATGACCACACAACGAACAGGCTCCCACAGCCCACGAAAATCCTCCCCCCTTAACGCCTACCTCCTAAATACAGCCAAAAAAAAAAAAAAATGATCCACGATCCACAAGGAGGAAAGGCATGGAGCATTTAGTCGAGACGTGCTATGCTAGGAGTGCATGCTCCCCTAAATTTCTTTTCAATGAGACTAAAATCTGAGTACATGTAATTTCTTGCATTTTGGCACGATTTTAAGTGCTTCTGAGGAGGAATCCCTTTTGGGGGGAGGAAATTTGTTAACACAAGGTGGAAATCCGCTAAAAGGTGGAAGATTTTAAGCGCTGACCGTGTTGATTACGTACTGAGCTGACCTTACGAACCATAATGAACCAAGAAAAAAAATCGCCAAAACAACCTAAACTAAATGCACTGAAGGATTGTTGTTGTTCCCTCTACCGTGCTGATCCGTTGCTGACCCCAAACACCTAGGCGAACTTAAAAAAAAAAAACAAAAAAAAAAACAATCTGAACATAACCTCGGTGCATGACCGGTGTTTGAACTGACCACCTACTGACCGCAGCACGGACCACCTAGTAAATGAAATCAGTCCTCCGCACAGACAAATAATCCACGGCTTCACGCCTTGACGCCGCTGCTTTAAGCGGATTAACGGCTAACATCCTAAGCAGCTCGAAATCCGATGTTTGGCAAGCGATTAAACTTTTAATGGTTCTGGGCTCTTCTGCTAAATCGGCCTCGACATCACGTAATTTGTGAGTACACAAACAAGTATAACAAGAGGACTATTTACAGTAAGTTGAAATACCGAACATGCCTAAATAGTGGCTTATGGCATAAGTGGCTTAAACATGTACGTACTTTCATGTGCAGACACAAAATTACATCTGTGTTGCGTACTACATGAATAAGGACGCATATCTGACTGGGATAAGCTCAGAATTTCTACCCCCGCCGTAGTCAGGCAGAAAGAAATCGTGCCTAATGCGCAGAAACCTTCAGAAGGGATTTTTTGTCTTTCTCGCTGCAAGATATGCCCATGCATGTACCCAGAATAAGTTCCCGATGTAAAGGGAGGAGGTGGAGGGGTGGGGGTGGGGGGTATTTAGAGAACTTACTTCTCATGTTACTGTACGAGACCAGCCTCGGTGGCGCATTGGTCTCCATCATGCCTAGCTACTATCATGCCGATACCACTGAGCAACAGAACTGGGTATACGGGTCCACCTACTGATGAAACCAAAAGTCTGTGTGGGTCTACTGAGAATGAGCCATACCCATGACCATTTGTGGTTAGCTCTACGCTTTAAAGTCTTCGTCGGGTTCGAATCCGCGCTGGGGCTAAATATTTTGTGCTGGTTTCTTTTTTCTTTTTTCTCGTTGCCCTGTTAATCTTTGAAAACACCCGTAGGTGGCGGAAAAAGGACGTTAAATCCTGAAACACCCACCCATATTATGTCCTCAATGTGGGTGACTGGTATTGACCCGTTCAAGCATTTAATTTGACTACTGATTGCACAGAACAAAACACACAAGAAAACAAAACACAAACAGTTCACACTGTACCGTAATTACGTTTCAGTTTGACGCTCTTGTTGGTCAGCGCATTCAAAATTACTGGCGACCGTTCCACGATGATCCTAAGTCGATGAACACCAGCGTTTGAAACTTGAGCGTATGAGTACAGTGCACGAAGGCCACGGACCTCATAAGCAGACGACAAGTCTGTCATGACTGACTCGGAGCCTAACAGTTCGATTTGGGCAGCCTTTCGCGAATGAAACTTGAGACGAACGTTGTAGCACACCGCATGATCAAAACAGGAAATTTAAAAGGCTTCGAAAGTCGAGTGGCAAGCAGTGCACAACCGGTTACACATGGTCATTTACACAATCGGAAAACGTGTGTCGCAGATCCCGAAACGCTTTGGCTCACTGACACTGCACTTACCGCTTGTCCGAGCAGCACCGTCACTGCAGCGCGCACGTAAACCAAATACTTCACTCTAGAGCAGCACGGATCCCAATTTCAGCATCACACACTACGTTGTCAATATTTACCAGAAATAATCCAGCAAAACCAGGTATTCAAATGTTCCCGCTGCAGAACTATCGATCGGCCAGGCACATTGCTATGAGCCAATGCGCAACTCGCTCGCCTACGCACAGAAATGAGTGCCATTTATATGTTGTATTGTAGGTTTTCTTTTACAAATTTGTTGACTCAAACCATTCATATTTGCCTTATTTAATGATTTTTATTATTGAATAATAAAAGAAATTGCTCGATAAAATATTTTGGTTGTGAGTTATTTCGCCTTACCTGTGAGGTATTTTTAGAAGTGACCTACAAAATGAAAACGGCGAAACGAGTCAGACAATGTTTCAAGCAATGTTTCAAGCACGCGGCACGGTCAGACTGCGTTACAATGGCTATGAACTGTCTGTTTTTTGTTTTTTTACTTCTCGGTGATCATTGAGGTAATGAAGCCCCCTGATGCCTAAATTTGTCAATTGACAATTGACAAATGTAGTCTTCATCGGGCTTCATGATCACCGAGAAGTCAACACAGGCAGTACAATGCTTTACTGAGGCTACTTGCATTACAACCCAAGTGTACCGCGATTCGGGTCAATAGCGTTGACACTACAAATTCTCTGCAAGTCTAACCCTGACATGACGTAGGAAATTTGACGTCATGCCCGCCGTCATGCCTTGACGAAAGCATCACTGTGAGTCGGCCCTGGACCCGGGTTCAACCCTGGTCCGTAGTAGGGCTGAACCCTTTTCGGGTCGCTTTTAACCCAGGTTGGTTATACTTCATGTAAACGCACCAACCGTTTCTCCATGAGTTACTACCAGATGACAACCTCCCCCACGCCTACACCGTGGCACACACACACACACACACACACACACACACACTTTCATGTCTGAGGGAAACGTAAGTGTGATTTATACGCGAATAAAATAACTGCGTCCAAGCTCCAGAGGGGGGCGACGCTTTCTGAGCCATAACCACGCCATTATTCCGGACAACAGGTAGTTAACGCGTGACCTCTGACCTCCAGACGAACTTCTGTGCAAAAGCGAATGTCAACCTCGGGCGTACCTTCAAAGAGGCGAAAGAAATAGGGACATCATCTTGAATCATGACTGAGGGAATAAACTACTGAAGAAGGCGAGTAGGCCTTCTCTCGCCCCTAATATTTTCATGCGCGTGTGTCTGTTGACGAGATCTTTTGTCCGTTTCTCGGACAAGTGTTGATAAGCGTATGCCCTTCAGAACAAAGAGAAGTACTTTCGTACACATCTATGCCCCAACTATACAACCCTTGCTGGAGCTGGGAGGGGCGGGGGGGGGGGGGGGGGGGGGGGTAAATCTGTCACCTCGATGGGGACGGACTTTTTTCCATTCACTGCATGAGGAAAACTGAAACTCACCCTCACGCGCGGTTGACAATGAATTATTCTGTTTGCAAGTTAATGAGGTAGAAGAATAAAAGAGAGAACGAAAAATCTTTTTTACAAGAGAGAGAGAGAGAGAGAACTAACTTCAATAAACAAAGACGGCTGCCTAGCAGACTACCAACGCGAGCCTAGACCGAACAGTCTCCGCTATTCGGAATAAATTACAACTCTGTGTGTGTGTGTGTGTGTGTGTGTGTGTGTGTGTGTGTGTGTGTGTGAGCAAGAGAGAGGTAAGATTTGTGATTATCTTTAAGTTACGCATAGTCGATTTTATGTTCTTCTTAAGCCGTCTTGCCATGCCTTGTTGGTCTTACGTTTTTTGGTCATGTTTCTTATGTATATGTGTATTTTGGGCAAAAGCAATTTCCTTTTTAGGGAAGAAAAAAAATATTTTCAATTCAACTCAATTCAATTCAAAACTGGCGAAAGAAACGGTATGAAAATCTGAAGCACAAGGCTCAGTAGAGGTAAATGCACGAAAAACGAATGCATTTTGGCGTGAAACAAGTGCAAAGTCTATCATCAAACTACCCGCAAGCTTCAGTTTCAACAGGGAAATTAGGAAAAGCGAGGGTCACAGGGGTTATGTCATCGGACAAGGAAGTTGGGTCTTGGGCGAAACTCAAACAGGACGCGTGAGTTACGAGAAAAAGACTTTTCGCGGAAATATTTGCCTAGCACGTACGCAGGCACGTTCACCAAGCTACGCTTTGTCCCTGAAACTGCCCCATTCACAAGGAGCCTCCGCGGTTGTAGTTTTGTTTGCGAAGCGTTATGCCACTCCCTCCCACCCTTATGTTTAACGATAGCAATGGCCGTGACACCTGAGACGGCGAGAAGGGTCGGTGGCGCACCCTGTCACTGAGTCTTGTTTAACTCAATTCCTGCCAAGTACGTTTGGGGTTGTGCATCAGTGGCCTGACTTTAAAAATTATTTTAAAAAACGTAATTAATTTATGCATGCATGGATTTAAATTTGACTTAGTGTTTGCTGCAATAAGGAATAATACTAATAATAGGTTTGTACAGGCGCTTTACCCAATTTCATGAATCGGCTCAGAGCGCCGCGAACTGAACCCAAGACGCACGCTCACGTGAATCACACACATTCTCTCACACACTGCACATAAACACATTACAATCACGTGGTGCGAAGGGTCAGCTCAGCTATTTAAATTTCGGAATTTAGATTTGCATTTATTTTCCACATTTTGTGGGCTGAACATTTCCAAAGCATTTTTGGCTTCAATCCGCTGAACGCAAGCCCGTCTGTGCATACGTGTATTTGTACATGTATCTAGATTTGTCTTCGGGGTATGATACTCGGTACCACAAAACAGCCCAGAACCACCTAGAAATCTTAACAATACCCTTAGGGCCTTTAAATTCTCTGTCTTCGAGAACCACCGATACACACACACACACACACACACACACACACACACACACAAGACGTCAGGCGTACGTGGTGTGCGTAATTGATACTCAGTGATAGCGATCGCAACAGCAAACGAACCGTTTCCTCCTACAAATTATACCTGACACGGAAGTCCGGCTTCTCAGTTAATATATTATTGCTCGGAACGCCACTCACTCTGCGCGATGCAAAGCTAGGCAAATATGCCATACGTGCATGCGTGCAAGCAGCCCGTTGTCCGAGTGGGGGGACATTCGTGCAGGGCTGGACAACGGATGACCCGTGCCAGTCTCATTAGCAGGGGTAACTATTACATGTACCGTCATAGCATCACTGCCGCCAGTAGCGTCACAGTAGTGTCTCCTGAGTGAGTCCGGTTGTCTAAATGAAAGTGGAGATGTCTTACTTCTCTGCACCGAGATTGTTGTACGGTGTATGCAGTGTGATTGTGATGTCTGGTGTGTGAGAGAATGCGTGTGATTCACGCGAGCGTGCGTGTTGGGTTCAAGTTCGCCGCGCTTTGAGCCTAGAAATTGGGTAGCCAAGAGCAAAATGACTACATGTAGCAGTTACTTTGCTCTTAGTAAAACGGCCATACAGTGCACACTGGTGGTAGTATAGTAATAGTAGTTTAGTAGAAGAGGAGGACTACAGAGCAGTAGCAATAGTAATAGTAGTGGTAGTAGAAGAGGAGAAGTAGCAGCAGCAGTGGTAGTAGTAGGAGTAGTAGTAGTAGTATATTAGCATAGTAGTACAGCCGTAGTAATGGTAGTAGTACAGTGAGTGAGTGAGTTTTTGAGGCTTAACGCCGCGCAAGCCACAAAGACTAATTCGCGGCTCAGTGTGTCTGCACTACGTGAAAAAAACAAAAATGAAACGTTGGGCAACTGATCAACTGATGCAAACTGATCTACGGGGCAATATAAACCTAGGACATGCAGGAGACGCTGCACCTTCATGCTAATTTATCGAACTCCCGGTTACAACCAAACAAAAAAAAACGTAGAAAACAAATAACAATTACAACTAGGTAAAACAAAGATAAATTTATACTAAGCGTATATATAGCAAATATTCCAACTTCCATCTCCTAGGCGCAATAAACCAGTTCGCAGCATATGCCCAACATCACCAGAGAGAGGTGCATTGTGAAGGTCTTCAACATGACAGGTGTTCAGCAGCACCAGTAGGGCGCTGCGAACAAAGCCCGCCAGGGTGAAGACCAGGTGGGGGGAATCCAGTGAAGTCGGCCTTCAGAAACGATCCTCTGATGTCTCACTGGACCAAGGGTCAGCAGACACCCGCTTACTGACCTCCCCCCACCCCCACCCCCGAGGAGATTTTAAGAGAGCAAAAGACAGGTGAATGGACCGATGGAGGCAGAAATAAGAGTAAACTGAGAAAGAGCAAAAGGGGTGGGCAAGCTCAGCGGAATCAGCCCCGCCGCGTGAAGGCGAGCCCATGGGGCCAAAAATAGCATAGCAGTTGTAGTATAGTAGTTGCAGAGCAGTAGTATTGTAGTAGCAGAGTAGTAGTATAGCAGCAGTGCAAGGACTTCTCTACCCAGTGGGTAGAGTAGTCCTTGCAGTAGTGGTATAGTAGCAGCAGAGTAGTAGTATAGCAGTAGTGGTATAGTAGTAGCAGAGTAGTAGTATAGCAGTAGTGGTATAGTAGTAGCAAAGTAGTAGTATAGCAGTAGTGGTATAGTAGTAGCAGAGTAGTAGTATAGCAGAAGTGGTAGTAGTAGTAGTGTAGTGTCAGTAGTGTACTGGGTATAGTAGTAGTAGTGGTATTGTAGTAGTAACAGTATAGCAGTAGTAGTAGTAGTAGTGCTGTAGTAGTAGCAGTAGTACCAGTAGTAGCAAAGACCGTAGATAATAATTATTATCTACGGTCTTTGGTAGTAGTAATTGGTTTGAAGTGGCGACGTTTCGACTCCTCTGCACAAATAAAGCAAAGTGCAGTGCTGCTGTGACGAGCTCCGGCAGACAGGAATTTCGGGGATGATACTCTCCCGTGCTTTGCGGTGACTGGTAACGTACTATACGGCCAGCTCAGTCAGGCCCGGCGCCGGAACACAATGATACCACTCAGAGTCTGTGCACAATTTAACTGAAGTCGGAATGATACTGCCAGGTACTGCGTGACAAACCAGTTGTACGACCTCTAATACGTGACTGAACCGTGACCTGGACTAATTTCATGTCAGTCAGTCACGGCCTAGTTAGTTCCTGAAACTTTTCCCGCCATTTCTTGATCCAGTGACCTTCGGGGTAACGGCCGGCAGGAACAAAAGCGCCCCTACGTGAGCAGGCGAGAAAAATGTGTCAGTAACTCCAGTCGATTGATCCTTGAGTACGCCCACACTAGGAGCTCTTCAACTGGGCGTATGTATGGACACAAAAGGCAGGAAGTCAAAACCTGTTTAACGGTTTGCAAACACTTTCTTGACATAGAATCCGGTCCCGGATTTTAATAATGATAACCGTCAGTAATACTGATCAAGTTTAGTGCTCCTAAAGCGCAGGCTCTCACTGCCTAGAAGTCACTCGGTGTGCTAACTTGAACTCACACACACACACGGCACACACACACACGGCACACACACACACACACACACACACACACACACACACACACACATCTCACCACTGCCAATATCTGTGAGCCTAAAAATCGGAAAATTAGGGCCTTTTACTGGATCTTTGTATCGAACCAGCATGGAACCGCGGCAACCTTGACGATAAACAGCCTTCTGAGCTGACTTATCTTGGGGTCAGTTTCGGATGTCAGTCGAGGGGAGAGGGTGGTGGTGGAGGGAGGGGTTGTACTGTCACCTACCAACTTTTTTTTTTTTTTGCTGTTTGTTTGTTTGTTTGTTTGTTTTGTGGACTCGCTGAAATACTGAACCACTTACTAGACATTGTGCACGTCTAACAAACTTTAGTTTTGACAGAATCGTTCATCGACATTCCAGCGCCAAACTTGACGCAGCACGACAAGTCAAATCAAATCTCACACACACACACACACACACACACACACACACACACACACACACACACACCCCGAGCGATCCAAAACTAGCAGTAGAAAGCAGAGTGCAGGCGATTAGCGGTCCAGGGGAAGTAACTCCTGCTAGCCGTCGTCTGGCTAACCTTGAATGCCACGATGGCTTCAAACGTTCAGTGTTCAACACAAAACAGACTGCACAAAAGAAGGGAAACTGGCTATTTTTACAGGTGATGCAATCGGCATGGACAAAGGCTGGAAGAAAAGGGGTCGTTAAAAGAGAGAGAGAGACAGAGAGGACGGATGAGAGAGTGCGAGGTGTGTCCGACTTACAGATTACACAGAGACTGGACGGGAAAGCCGTGTGCAGTCCGGAAAACAAACGGATATATTCACATTTCCTGGTGAAAATAAAAAGCTTTTTTTTTTTTTAAACTTAGTGCTTTTACTATGCGTGTTTACCGTTACAGGGAAGATAGGTTGGTTGTTGGAAGTTTAACGTCTTTTTTTCACCACCTACCGGTGACTATGACTGATATCAAAGACGGGGCAACCGGTGAGGCCGGGTGGGGTGGGTTTTTGTGTGTTTAACGTCCTTTTCCACCACGTAAGAGTGATATCAAAGACGAAGCAAAGAGAAATAGGCCAGCACAAATGTTTTGCCTCAGTCGAGATTCGAACTCATGGCCCGAGCACTGATCCGGCAGTTGAGAATCCAATGCTCTACGGCCACAGGTTATGTTTGTTTTCAGTTGTTCTTTCTACTTGATTTGTACAGCACGTCAAGTACTTACAAATGATAGTTGTTGTTTAAAAAAAAAAACTTTAACCTTTACAATAGATGCCAAGGTGCGAATCGAAGACTACAAAGTTATATCAGGACTCGATACTTTATATAAAGTAACCATGGGAAGGAACTCAGAACGGCGGGTGAAAGGGAACTAACCGAACAAAGAGTCTTGTAACAGTACTACAACAGTCGAGCAGGTTGACCGTCAAGAACGCGATTTGATGATAACGAACAACACATGGGACAGAAGAAGAAGACACAGGAATTTCAGGAAGAAAGGATGGAAGCTCTACTACAGTTCTGACGGTCAGGTTGAGAGAGCAGCAGAGAGTATAGTAGCCTACACACCGACGCCGGCACGTGCAACTGGTTTCTGGACCGTGGAATGCAGGTCTGCCGCTGAAACGGCGGTCGACATTTCTAGAGATGACTGTGGCATGTGCGCCTGGGCCATCAGGGACTCCCAGTCAGTGCGGAAATAAATGCTAGGTGCGGAGGTAGACATTCACCTCTCCAGATATTCCCCCCTACCCCCCCCCCCCCCACCCCCCCCCCACCACCACCCCCAAGCCCTACTTCCCCCTTACCGAATATTGCCACTACCAACGAGACAAATGGCAAACTTGAACCACCCCACAACTCGACAAATCTATATATCTCTGTGTCACAAAGAACAGACAATGGTGCTACAACATTAAACAGCAGATTGCTGAGAGCCCAGTAAATGGGGTGGAGCGCGCATGTGTTTTTCCGAGCGCAGAGAGTTGGGGGGAGGGGGGGGGGGTAGTGGGTGGGTGTAGGGTCGTCAGCATTACTACACAGCAATAATAAATTTACACGTTACTGAGGACCTCACATCATTTGCTTGTTTGTTGATTGTTACGTGTTCATGTCCAAGCGAGTGATTCACGTCAGCGTGCGTGTTGGGTTTGGCTCGCGGCGCTTTGAGCCAATAAGGCATCATTAAAATTATTACTTATCATTATTAACTTAGTTACACCGATTGCTTGTTTTTTTTTTTTTGTTTTTTTTTGTTTGTTTGTTTGTCGCGTCTTTTGTTCTGTGGACAAAACTATGCCGGAAAGGAACGTGACATGTCTGTAGAAAGTAATTCACACCTCTGTAGTAGTGACGACGCTGGTATCCGTTCCTGTGGAAAATTACCGTGACGAAGAATGCAGAGTCATTCCAGATGCAAAACAGACCGGTTAGAGATGCGTGACAGTTGATACATGTACATGCGTATCGAATCTCCATGAAATCTTGTGTCAGGTGAAAAACGGCTTAAGCGCCAATCAAATCCATGAAACGAGCGCGTACAACACACGCACGCACGCACGCACGCACGCACGCACGCACGCACGCACGCACGCACGCACGCACGCACGCACACACACACACACACACACACACACACACACAACCTACCTTCCTGTTGCTTTCCGGGCGGCAGTCCTGGCGACTGTAACGTTAGAGACTCAATGCGAAAAATGGCAACAACAATAACAACAACAATAACAACACCACCAACAACACCACCAACAGCACCACCACCAACAACAACAGAAACAACAACAACAAAAACAAACAACAAAAACAACAACAACAACAACAAAATGTGAGGTATGTTGAGTGGCACTACAGGCGTAAGACACAAACTGAGTGTGGGGTCAAGTCAGTTTAATAATTCTGTGACGGACCCCGTTTTCGAGTGTGCTGGTTGGTAATGATTTATGTGGTCACGAAAAAAAGCGTGATTTTCGTGATTTGGTAGGGCAAGGTGCATGCCAGGGGGTTGCAAGAGGAGGCAAGCTGGAACTTTTGCGCACGAGAGAGGCAAAGGTGACGCGAGTGGATTTCGGTGAAGTGGCTTTCTGTCTCAAACAGAAAGTAGACTAGCACTACTCCAGTAGGGCCTGAGCGGAAAAGACAAATGTTTAAAACGCCTGTCAGGCACATGCTCTTGAATGGCCTGTGCATGGTAATTTTGTTTCAAGATTCAAGGCTATCCTACTACATGGTGATGAAAACTTAACTAGTCAAGAAAACCTCACAATCTGCCAATATATATGCATGGCTTTATAATAAAACGCCAGCGCTTTACCATATAATTATTAGGAAAGTAGTTAGCACTTACTGTGCCGCGGGCAGTCTGTCAGCTGCGCCAACCATACCAATTCCCCCCTCCCCGGAAATATTTGTGCTGGCTTTTTCATAGTTGCCCCGTCTCTGATATCACCCTATGTGTTGGAAAAGGACGTTAACCCCCCCCCCCCCCAAACACCCACTCCCCTCCCCGACCCTTCCTTTCCCCTCCCTCTCTCTTCTTCTCACTTTCCCTTATTCTTACTCTCCCTCTTCTACCCCTCTCCCTCCCTCTCCTGTCTTTTCATTGTTATTATTATGCTGTATGCTGTCACAGTATTCGCCGTACTAGCTTGTGTATGTTCACAGGCGGAGGCTATATTATAGACGTCTGGCCTTTTTCCACCGCCTGAATACTTCTGTTTTGTGTAAACTGACCAGCGGAATAAAACCACGTTTAAATCAAGCATTTCTAGGTGATCATGATGCCTGGGGCTAATTGGGAATATATATATATATATACATTGACCTGCATCACGGCGACGCGAATTCCCGGAGGAAGCAACCAGAATTTCCCGAGTGAACATAACGTTAGCGGTTTTTAAAAAAATTCAATAAATAAAGAGTTAAGCCTGATTAATGGTTTATTTCAACCTATCTCAATGAATGGCTTATGCGTTTAAAATTTAAAAAAAAAAAACCGACCGCAGCTGGCCTTTCCTACATTTCTTGCCGATAGGGGATGTAAGATATGCGGGCATGTTGGGTCAGGTCCCTGATGGCTTTCACCTGCGTTCCTACATACTGACCCCCAACTTCTGACAACCGTATGGCGTCGGGGCAAAACAGCAGGTACAAAAGATCAAGTGAAAGGTCAAACTGTGTGAATAGGGGCTCGTCCTTTCTGCAATCTGGTTCAGCTTAACCTCTTAAAGCTCTATCTCTGTCCCTGTCTTACAAATAAGCCGCATGTATCAGATGATGAGTGTGTGTGCGTGTGTCCGTGTGGGTTTGGGGTTCAGTGTGCATGTCAGACTCTGTGTGTGTGTGTGTGTGTGTGTGTGTGTGTGTGTGTGTGTGTGTGTGTGTGTGTAACCACCCCCCCACCCCCACCCCAACTCTATCTCTCTCTCGCTCACTCACTCTTAAACACACACACACACACACACACACACACACACACACACACACACACACACATTCATAAACTACAATACGATACAATACAATACACCACACCACCCCATACCACAGTACCCAATAGCAACACATGCAAGTCATAAATCATATTCGTCACGTGATCCAAGCATGTGGAGGTTGTTCACCAATCACCAATACAGTTACATTTCCCGGCTTCGTCCCTGGCAACCAGCAGCTGAACTGGTTCATTCACCAACTCGAAACGTAACACTACTTACTATGCACGTACGTAGTACAAGCAGTATCGATCGGCGAAACCCTGCGATGACTGATGACAATAGCGGTGTGTTTATGTTTCTAACAGTCGCTAACAGCAACACCTCTTTTCCTGTGTCCCATGCCAACTAGCGTACTGGTTTATTCACAAACTCCAAACGTAATACTACTTACTACGCACGAATGTAGTACACGCAGTATCAATCAGCATAACCCTGTTATGATTGATGACAATAGCGGTATGTTTGTGTTTCTAACAGTCGCTAACAGCAACACCTCTTTTCCTGTGTCCCATGCCAACTAGCGTACTGGTTCATTCACAAACTCCAAACGTAATACTACGTACTATGCACGATTGTAGTACACGCAGTATCAATCAGCATAACCCTGTTATGATTGATGACAATAGCGGTATGTTTGTGTTTCTAACAGTCGCTAACAGCAACACCTCTTTTCCTGTGTCCCATGCCAACTGGCGTACTGGTTCATTCACAAACTCCAAACGTAATACTACGTACTATGCACGATTGTAGTACACGCAGTATCAATCAGCATAACCCTGTTATGATTGATGACAATAGCGGTATGTTTGTGTTTCTAACAGTCGCTAACAGCAACACCTCTTTTCCTGTGTCCCATGCCAACTGGCGTACTGGTTCATTCACAAACTCCAAACGTAATACTACGTACTATGCACGATTGTAGTACACGCAGTATCAATCAGCATAACCCTGTTATGATTGATGACAATAGCGGTATGTTTGTGTTTCTAACAGTCGCTAACAGCAACACCTCTTTTCCTGTGTCCCATGCCAACTGGCGTACTGGTTCATTCACAAACTCCAAACGTAATACTACGTACTATGCACGATTGTAGTACACGCAGTATCAATCAGCATAACCCTGTTATGATTGATGACAATAGCGGTATGTTTGTGTTTCTAACAGTCGCTAACAGCAACACCTCTTTTCCTGTGTCCCATGCCAACTGGCGTACTGGTTCATTCACAAACTCCAAACGTAATACTACGTACTATGCACGATTGTAGTACACGCAGTATCAATCAGCATAACCCTGTTATGATTGATGACAATAGCGATGTGTTTATGTTTCTAACAGTCACTAACAGCAACACATCTTTTCCTGTGTCCCAAGCAACGACTGCGCGTTTTGGTTCATTCACAAACTCGAGGGAAGCCGGGGTGGCCGAATGGTAGAGCTTTGGACTTCTAATGCTCGGGTCGTGAGTTCGTATCCCGGCTGGGACCAAATATTTGTGTTGGCTTTTTCATCGTTGCCCCGTCTTTGATATCACCCGTATGTGGTGGAAAAGGACGTTAAACCCCCAAACACCCACCCTCACAAACTCGAAACGTAACCGACTACTTACTACGTACGTATAGTATAGATCTATCAGCGTACCCTCGCTATGATTGATAACAATAGAGTTGTGTTTATTTTTCCACAGTAACCAACAGAAACACCGTTTGTCCTGTGTCCCCAGCAGCTAGCGAATTGGTTCATTCACAAACTCCAAACGTAACACTACTTACTACGCACGGGTGTAGTACGCGCAGTAACTATCAGCCACGCCGTAACCCTGCTATATGATTGATGACAATAGCGGTGTGTTTATGCTTTTAGTCACCCACAGCAACACCTTGTCAGTGGGTCACACAGTCAGGGGGCCGTCCAATAATAAAAGATCACAGGCTCTGCCAACGCGTTTTGTGTTGGCTGTCATTTGAAGTGTAGGGTAACCCACGAACATCAAGCCATTGGCCCCAGCCCACATAATACACATACATGTATGTATGCTGCCATTGAGGTGTAAGTGTAGGCGGCGTGCGTAAACCGGCACCTACGGCTTTTGGCTTGTGGTGGTACTACGTAGTTGGCGAGCTTTCGGCGTTTGCACACAATATGTATGGGTCGCTGGAGTGACCTCGACACGGTGCCATTCGGTGCGATGGAGATGTTATTTGTTATACGTGACAGCAGGACTGGAGGCAGATGGGGGGGGGGGGGCATTTAACGTTCTTTTCCACCACAGCTTCTATCCTACAGCCGTAAAGTGTGCCTTCTCACCCTTACCCCCTCCCAGCTCATATATATGTGATAACATGATGTTGTATTTTATCAAATAACTTTATTGATCTGTTTTATTGTTTTTAGTGTCTAAGCATTTTAGTTAGTAAGGTTTAATGTGATTTGATTAGCATTTAAGTGCGAGTGACTGTACACGTGAGCAAGTAACAGCATGCATGTATCAGTGTGTGATTGCAAAGCAGCTCTTTTAAAACCACAACGAATTCCTAATGTTTATACGCATGGCAATAAAGTTATGTTTATGTTATATCAAAGACGGGGCAAGGAGAAAAAGGCCAGCACAAATATTTGGCCCCAGACTGGAGGCTGACTGGTCTTGTTCGGTATTACTGTGTTAATTTAGGAATTTACAAAATAAATTGTCTGTCTGTCTGTCTCAGTGTCTGTCTCTCTGTCTGTCTCTCTCTCTCTGTCTGTCTGTCTGTCTCTCTCTCTCTGTGACTTGGAATCCTTGTCGCATCATTTCGTCTGTTTGATGTGTGGCACATTTTTGCATGGCTTTGTAATGCCCCCTTCCACTCAGTTCACCACTTTGCAAAGGGCAATAATACCTAGGCAATAAAATTATAAATGATCTGAGTCTGAGCCTCTCTCTCTCAATGAAATATCCTTTCAGTGGAGAACACACACACACACACACACACACACACACACACACACACGCACGCACGCACGCACACACACACACACACACACACACACACACACACACACACACACACACACACACACACACACTAAACTGGGAGTGGTCAATAAAACACACATCGTCAGACACTAACCTGAGGCAGAGGCAGGCATATGATTTAGGTTTTATGGCCATTTATCAAGAGTAGGGAGTCATAAAAAGATGCGATGACATTCCTTCCGTGACATTCTGGTATGCGAGTCCAGTCCGGCATGGCAGATCATGCATGCCAAAGCTACAATCATGCCTTGCCTTTGTGGCCTACTTCTCTACTGCTGCTACAAATTCCATATGAATTCGTTTCATGCAGTGTAGCATTTCAGTCGTGTATGCATGCAGTTGTACTATATATATAGTAATTTTCCATAATTAGGGCTATATACTTCGGGGGTTCCGTCCCAGAAGGTTCTATCTATATGACATAGATAAAGAAGAGATAGAACCATCTGGGTTTTGGTGTTTTTCGCACTTCACGACTTTGTGCTTTTTCTGGCTGAACTTCGGCGAAGAAATGTCATGGATTCATAAGTGTAAGTAATCTCTACGCTTACACATTGAACTAAAACTGCACAAATTTGGTGACTTGCTGGTGTAGTTTGCGTCTCAGTGCTATAGCGTGTGTGTGTGTGTGTGTGTGTGTGTGTGTGTGTGTGTGTGTGTGTGTGTGTGTGTGTGTGTGTGTGTGTGTGTGTGTGCGTGCGTGCGTGCGTGCGTTTTATTTAGGAGTGGTTTGTAGCCAAAGACAAGATGTAAGAAATGTCTCTGTACCTAATCGTTCATCCTCTCTCTCTCTGGACATTGTCACAGTAATACTTTTGTATCTTTGACATTTCTCCCTCTCGCTCTTTTTGTAATCTTTCTGTTGTGGCAACGGCTGATTGAAAACTGACAATCCTCCCCAGTGTAAAATGAAGATTGTTCACTCGTTTGTTCTCGTGGCTTGGAAACAGTCTGGGTTGGTCGGTCAGAGACAGCTTGGGGAAGGAGTGTGTCCGCGCGTGCTGTAATAACGAGAGGGGGGAGGGGGGGGGCGGCGAGGGGCCCGGGTAGGGTGGTGAAGGTAGTATTGATCAGTTGCCCAAAAAGAATGGGCGAGAATTGATCCCAAGGGGTCGGATACTGTGAACAGCTTGGGAACATCTGTTTGAGAATCGTTAATCTTGCAAATGTTTCCGTCGTGAAGATCTTCTACTGTATGACTATGAGCCTCACGAACTGCTCCAGACTTCAACTGAATAGTAGTATGTCAGTATAGGAACACAAACACCCATAGGTTTATTCACTGACTCACTCATCCATCCCATTATATTGTTCTTTCATTTATTCAGTCAAATACCCAGTTACATAACCAGTGCTAACGGTCCATACAGCACCGTCTCACACACACACACACACACACACACACACACACACACAGCCATGTCTGAATGATCATTTGTCAGTCCGTTATGTGCATCGTACTGTTATTTTGTGACTCTAGTTTCTCGGCATTATCAACCCCTATGTCCGGCCTCGGAGGGAGGGAGTGTGTGTGTGTGTGTGTGTGTGTGTGTGTGTGTGTGTGTGTGTGTGTGTGTGTGTGTGCGTGTGTGTGTGTGTGTGTGTGTGTGTGTGTGTGTGCGTGCGTGTGTGCGTGTGTGTGTTGTTTTTACTAACAGGATTACACAATTCCGTATCCTGCTAAAAACAGACGTCATAGTTGTCTCATCAACATATGCTTCGTAATGTTGTTTGGAAAAGAAAACGTCCCGCACACAGCATAGTCATGAAGTTCTTTGTCACCTTTCGCTTGTTTCTCACCGTCTGTCGCCCCTCCCAGGGGAGACTCATTGTTTTGTGTCGGATGTCTGCCGCTCCTACGTCCTGCACAGAGCTCGGTGCAGCCGACGCATTATGTCTTGCATTTCGCAGGCCACAGCTCTTGTGAATCGATTCGCATAGCCTAGGGCTACCGACTCACTTCGTGAGGTCGGGGGGGGGGGGGGGAAATGAGAGAGAGAGAGAGAGACAGGGAGAGACTTTCTTTGTCTGCCGCAGTGCACATTTCACTCAATTCCTACAAAAGTAAGTTTGGGGTTGTGATAAAATAAAATCATAATCAATTTATGGACTCTGAGTTGAATTTGTGTGAGTGTTTCACTTTGATTATACTCGTGTTTGCTGCAATAAAAGCCGTCGAGGAACTGTTAATCTTCGCATACAGGCCCAAACCTCCCCAAAAAGAGTCGAAACCGTGGGATACGATACGGAATGTGTTAATGACTGGTACAAGCCTGCCACCAATTTTCATAAATAAAAAAGTCAGTTTGGGCACCGTGATCGTCTGTTATTTGATCCTAACTTTAAGTTGTGCGTGTGTGTGTGTGTGCGTGTGCGTGCGTACGGGCGCCTCAGTGTGTGTGTCAGTGTGTGTGTGTGTGTGTGCGCGGTGTGTGTGTGTGTGTGTGTGTGTGTGTGTGTGTGTGTGTGTGTGTGTGTGTGTGTACGTGTGTTTGTGTGTTCCATCACTGTTCACGACGAGAATAGCTTTCGTTCGCAGTCTGAATCAGATCCTCGTAACATTTGACATTGTCAGACTTCAATGATGTCTACGAACTAACGCTGTTCGATGCGTCACTCACTAAAAGACCTGTATGACAAACCCTCATCAATAGTAGTGTCTTACTCAGTTCTGAAACTGTACTGCTGTGCGGTGAGCTCTCCGTCTGCCTTGTTCAGAACAGCAACACGATGTGCAGCTCATAATGACTTCACATACAGTATGTAAATTGAGACTGCCGCACATACATCATCATTTAGTGACTCAGTCCAACACAGCATCGTCTGGTACCATTTGCACTGGACCCCGGCCAGTAATGTCTGGTGATTATTTGTGTGGCTTGATTCATTCTCTTCCCCGTGTACTGACCACAGTGTGGTGTGGCCGTGAGTATACAGTCCTTGACCGCAGTAAGTCTGGTCAGCTGAGGTCAAACATACTCAGTGGTGATTGTGTGTGTGTGTGTGTGTGTGTGTGTGTGACGGTGTGTGTGTGACGGTGTGTGTGACGGTGTGTGTGTGTGTGTGTGTGTAAGATTTAGTAATTCTTTCGATGTTGAGGTGGAACTTCAATGCCTGTAGATGTAACAACGGCCAGTCACGTTTAAAACTGGGCTCAGTCAGTTTCCTCTGATCAACCGGCGTCGGAGAATAAAGATCATTGTCATTCTCTCTCTCTTTCACACACACACACACACACACACTTACACAACACACACACAGAGTCACACACTTACACAACACACACACACACACACACACACACACACACTGACACAGGCACACACTGACACACACACACACACTCAGTGACACACACACCGCACAGTTCTATGAATAGAGAGAAAGCGAATGAAGACAGAAGAAAGAAGGCAATGCACTCTCTTCAGAATACACGGCCTCAGGCTGAACCGACCCACTTTTCAAATCCGACACAACTCGCTGCACAATGAAAGTGCAGACGGTGCAAGCACGATCAATCAGGGCAGACAACCCTGTCCCTTGCGACCCCTCCTAGCCCAGACGAGTCCGCCGTACCTCATTAGCATATCCAAGGGATTTCCAGCCAAAAAAAAAAAAAAAAAAAGGTCGCCCCTCCCTTCTCAGTGTACCTGGGACAAGGTGACACAAAAGACAGCTTTAGTGCGCGCCTTTCAGAGAGCCAGCTTACAAACTTGACAGCGTCACAATGTCCAACGACCACGGTGGCCGCTCGGCTGTTTGGGGCAGATTATCGCAAAAGGGGCTTGCGTGTACAGAATATGGTGCTGATAGTAGACACTCGCAGCGGTGTCGTGATAAGGTCATAATCACAGCGTGACTGTTTAAAGGGAGCGGCATACTTAGCAGGGAGACAGTACACAGAGCCGTGAAGTTTTACGCTGCTGTGCAGTCAGTTTACCCACCCTCTCGTACATGAACTTGAAGAGAAGGCAAACTTCCTGTTTGGGAAAGAAATGCGACTCCTGAAAGGGGCGCAAGCCTACACTAGCCCTCGGAATGGGAGCGGTTTCGAAAAAGTCATAGGCTGTAACAAAGCGATACTGATTGGCGGCCAAGGACCTTTTGGTACATTAAACAGAAAAAAAAAAAGATAGAGAACCAAAGAACTCGAAGGCAGTACAACTTGAAGTTTCAATTGACGTGCAGAAGAATGGATTTTCAGTTGGAAATAGGGTCTGTTGCTCAAAGATGAATCGGTTCGGATGGGTTGAATATGCAACAACGGCATCAAAACTCAAAGGCTGGGGCAGAAACTCGAACAAAGACTAGTTTCAAGGTTCCCCCTCCCCCATTTCCCTTGACACCCCACCCCCATCTCCCGCAGTGTATTCATATATATACAAAACACTTTAAACTGATATGGCAAGTGAATGCATACATGCAGTTAACAGTATTCCTCATCCACGTTGGGCTGGGGGTGGTGTTTGGGAGTTTAACATCTCGGCATCAGTCCAGCTCGTCCAAACTGTTACGAAGATGAAGTTGCAGCAGGCGTAGTAAATAAACCTTAATGATTATCTCTAAGTGAGTGTACCCATTACCATTTCCTCTGTGTGTGTGTGTGTGTGTGTGTGCCGGTGTGTGTGTGTGCCGGTGAGTGTGTGTGCCGGTGAGTGTGTGTGTGTGTGTGCCGGTGTGTGTGTGTGTGTGTGTGTGTGTGTGTGTGTGTAAGTGCAAATTCACTGCAGCAAAAGATCCTGCTTGACTGAAAATCTTTACTGTCGGTCTGAATGAGCAATAAACATGTCAGCGACGGCCCTTGTTCGCCTTTTGTTTCCAGGAAAAGCCTTATCTTCTTCCTTGTTCAAGGAAGACAGGGTGTGTCGGAACGTGCGGCACCTGGCCGAGAAATTTGAAAATCAAAAGCAGTGCATGTAGATAAAACACTTGAGTCACATCAGCGTCAATTCCCCCCCTCCCCCCCCCCCTGTTCGAATCAAACTATTCAGCAGAAGTGATGTCAGTGCGAAGTAGGTGCGAAGTAATGGTCCATTGACGGACCAGGGGAAGCAAGCGCATTACCACGAACCATTAGGCTAACTGAACAACCGCAGTTAGCTCCCCTCGATACCCACATTATCCGATGAAACTGAAATCACGACTACACAAAACTTCATTACGACGACACACACAGACAGCGGTTGTTGTTGTTTTTTTTTATGACCATTGTCTGCACACACAAACACTTTTCCACTAACTGACGTCATGGAATTGATGGGTTTTGCCAAGACAATAATTTCACATACAGGTGTTTCTGCAAGACACAAATTTTGCACAAGGTCTCCAAATGCCCGTATGTTCCCTATTACTGTATTAGCCTCAGGCATCAGTCACCTCTAAAAATCTACAAACAAAAATTCTCATGCACAAACCATTCAAGGGCACACACCTGACAGGAGTTTTTTTTTAAAAAACGAAAGTCTCATTTCCACTCAGGCCTCACTGGAGTAATGCTAGTCTACTTTCTATTTAGGCCAGAGAGCCAGTTCACACAAATCCGCTTGCGTCACTTGTGCTCGACCTCTGTGCAAAATGTTCCAGCTGCACTGGGAGCTTGCCTTTTGTTGAGGCCGCCTGGCATGCACCTTGACCAACATAACACAAAAATCACGCTTTTTCAAAGATCATGACAAGCCAGCACACTCGCCAAACAGGGTTCTCCAGGGTAACACTGCACATGATCCCCACAGTCAATTTGTGTCGTTACTGAATATGATTCTTCTTCTCAGTGACTGCTAAATTTGATTCCAGTTTGAAAGTCTTCTCAGGTACATGCTAAGACGTTCACTTTTTGGTGGAAAACTGAAAATAAAAACACAACAACAAAAATAGAAGCAGAATTTTAGTGAACTAGTCACCGTTAACAGGGCTTCATATGTATATGTGGGAACTCCAAATGTGACCCATTCTCACAAAAGGGACCAGAAGTCGAAAATCATAAATTTTGAGATATATGTATATCACTGCAATCTACTGGTTATGCAGTTTAATTCAATGTAAGAATGAAAGATGTACTACTAAAATTGACAAAGATATCAGCAGTTGAGGTTGGCTACTCACAAGGTGGCCATACTGACCCCAAGCACTCTTTTCGCCTGTAGCGGCGTTCGACCTAGTGCGACTTATGGTCCCTTTCGCGAGGACGGGTCACAAATAATTCAGCCATGCTCTAGTTGACTGAAGAAAGTATAGGGCATTTGTCCTCAATCGTGATTACTGTACGTGTAGTGCAGAATGGCAGGACATACATGTGTCCGCCTTGCTCAGAAAGTAATCAGGCAGTTTAAAACAGAATTGGTCTATTGACTTGATGTCCAACGAATAATATGAAGCCCTGAGAATATATGCAGAAGACTGGCACAATTATATTACCTTTGTCTTTGAAGAGAAGACTTCAGTAATCCATCACCATCCACAATGACAAGGTAATCCACAGTTGTGTCATGTGCCGCAGTCCGAACAGGTGTCCTCCAGAATCCACGAATTTAACACACACACAGCACCACAGAGATGTATATGCTAGTAATCCAGGCAGCGCATAGTTGACCAGGTAATCCACAGTAAAGAAAGTTTTGTTCCACTCAAGTACAAGTTTTTTTTTGTTTTTTTTTGCTGCCACAATTCTTTGCCGGCTCCAGTGGTGTTCCTCTCAGATAATGGATGGAATCCACGGAGGGCTCGGAAGTTGGGGCAATTTTTAATATGCATGATGATGGAGATGAGGATGATGGTAAGCTGATGCTATGGAGATCCGTGTGGTTTGGGATTGCGGGACAGGGCCGCATTCCACACTTCCTGTCATAAATATCCCGGCATTAACCAGACCCGGGAACTACGGCACCTACGGTGCCGGCCGTGTAATCATCCACATCATAAGACGTGTCATACCAAGGGAAGCACCCCCAAAGTCGCACCCATGAAGTGGGTGAAGCTCGGCTGTGTGGCAACAGCCTCCCCATTGGGCCCATAGCACACCCACTCTGGGTAGGAGCCAACCTAGGTAGGAAAAATCCTGCTTGCCTCGGCTGGGATTCGAACCCGGGTCTCCCGGTCCATAGTCCGAAGTGCTAACCACTACACTACGGGGGCCGGAGTACAAGTTTCAGTTTCCTAGGAAAGCTTTCAACCAGTCAAACTGGCGAACTGCATCTTTGCTCTGCCAACTTACGTTTTGAAACAGTTTCACTCACAAGCGTGCCTGTACGCTTAAAATACTGTATATGGTACGTACAGTTCTTAATGCAATGTTGTTTACATTTTCCACAAGCGATCAAACATTCAAATTCTACGACTTGTTACACTGCTGAAGCGCTCAGCGCGGTCGTCGTGTTGAGTACGCTTCTGTGGGTACAGTGTCAGCATTACTGACGCCGTCACTGTCCAGGTGGCTGAATGATGTGATGATAGATACCACAAAAACACCTCAGAACAATCTGCGTAAGCATGGTAGCGTTAGCCCCTTTAAACGTCAGACTCAAGATCGGAAAGTCAGAAGTTTTCATCCGAACAAAGCTTAAATTTGCACAGGCTTCACCCAGTGCCCACAGATTTTAAATAACTCTTGCAAAACACCCATTAGCTTTCACTGGGCTGAGCACATTCATGTCACCCATTGCATTCCTCTTGCATCAGCAAAACTGCTCACCTGCACCCACACTGTATCTATTTATAATGCACACATCAGCAGGTTTCCGCTATTGGTGTATGTCTTGGGGGCGAGTCTAAAGGATTTGGTGCATTGATGTGTGATCTGTTAGGTGCATTTGTGTTCTGTTAAAGTTTGTTGTTGCCATTGCAAATGACAGAATTGTGAACAGGAGATACGCTGTTTTCTGTCCTTCCTGATTAATGATTTTCTCTGCATAAAATGCATTGGGAGGTTTATGCTTGACAACGTTACATGAAAGTAAACCAATCCTTTAAAAAGTTTTGCTTGCACTCCAGAATGTTTTTTTTTTTCTAATGGGGACGGGGGAGACTTTTTTTTCGAGGATGGGGGCGAGTGGTGGGGGTATATAAAAGTGGGGGTGTATTTGTTTGGTGCTTTTTTTTTCAACATTTAATTTCACAAAAGTAAAGCCTATCCTATTAAATATTATGTACTAAATATTTCCCGGCAAAACCACAACTGAGGGTTACACCTTTCACGGCCAGAGCAAGAGGAAAAGGCATGACTCTCAGAGCGGCTGTAACCATGAACAAACTAGGATCGGGGATCCATGTTTTGCATCCAGTCTTATCCACAAGAACAGTTCAGTAACCAGCCATCATCACCGAGTCATTACACTATTGCCGTAGCAATGTGGCCGACTATAATTTAACTGGACAATTATGCAATGAAGGTAAGACCCTACCACCAAATTAACAGTTTGTGAACTGTAGAGGTGACAAAATTTTGGTAATACATGTATATATAAAGGTGTGGGAGATACAGTTACGATAAATTATACTCTTAACAACTTGTAAGCAAAGATATAAATTGCATAACTGACATTCACCAAGAAAAAATCAACAAACACAGGCTAGGGTCATTTTTTTTGTCATGTATTTTTTTTCCTTACAAAAAGCGATGCAACAGTGACGCAACAAAATGTACACCAAGCTCGGTATGTTCTGTGAATGTTTTGCCTCCTATTATGCCCATCACACAACTGAATCATAGTCATTCTAAACAATCTGAATGGCATAATTATAATAATCTATTCCTTTGACGTCTAAAGAAAACGTGCACTCCTCACGTACAGTACCGGTAACAACGAAAGTAACAACATGCGTATTATTGCATATGAAGAGGGGGAAAAAAACAACATATTTGAAAGCAAAACAACAAATTTCAACATAGTTATCACAAAAGTCATTAGTTCTGCTGCACCTTATTCATTTAACGTGAATCATGGGTTTGTATGTCACAAAGTCTTCCGAGAAAACAACTTGAATACATGTACATCAGTTTGTAACATTTTCATTAACAGATATAACAATTAAAAAAAACAAGCACCTGCCCTAATGTAGTCATCCCACTGGAAACTGAGGAAACTCCAATTCTGCGTCTTGTCACACCCTAAAAAAACAAAAGTGACTGCCGAAGGGAGTAGGAACAGCATGGGGTGGGGGTGGGGGTGGGGGTTGCCGGAAGTGGGAGCGGACGGGGATGGAATCTAACATTTCCAGTCAATGCCAAGATCTACTTCTATTTTTGCAGCTAAGGACCCATTTGTACATCCTAAACCCACGCTGTACAAGTTAAAACGTTAGAGAGATTGCATGCCCTTGTGCTTCTCCGTCCGACTGAAATAAACCGCTGTGTTTCGCACACAGGAAGGTTCATTTCCACTGTGCCATAACATTATATCTAAAACCTTTACATATGTTTGTGCACTGCCACAGTGTGTTTACAAAAAAAGAAAAAAGAAAAAAAAAGTGTTTTTTTCTGAAGAAAACCACAAACTCTGAATTCTGAAAACCCATGATGTTTTCAGAGTCTAGGCAAAATGCAGGATGGACCCTACTAGCTACAGATGGTACACATTTTTAAAATACACATTAAAAATAGGTCACCACCTGTTGTGACAAGTTTATCAGGTCCCGCCAAACACTGTAAGCACTGTTTACAAGCTTTTATGTAAAAAAAACAAAACAAAAAAAGTTTCTATGAGACGTAACATTAGAAACCTGTGTCTCAGTCAGAGCAGGCTCAACAGCAAGTAAGCACATATGTTCGTTCTATTTATAGCTATGCAGAGAATGGTTCCTTGCTAAGAATAGAAGCGAGACTGCGCTAGCCATCTCTTTTCTTTGCTCTTTTTTCAAAACTGGAGGCCAAAATGTTACAACAGAGGTCAGAATGAAGCATAACTTCATTTGCGAACAGCAATGGAGCTTCGTAAATGCCATTCCCTTGGCCCTGTCGGCTAACGCACAGTGGCTTTAAATTTTCATTTTTACAAGCTTTGACAACCTGCCCTGACCATAACAGGTATCGCGACCAAGTAGCTTCATAGCATAAATAATGCAGCAATTCTGTCGCGCAATGAAAATCTGAGAGAAAACAAATCTACCTTACAAGTCCACCTTGGAATGCTGGGAACACCTAAAAAAAAATAAAAATAAAATATTGTGTGCAGTAAACATGGAAAAAGGGAACAAGGAAAATGGGTCACTGGTCAAGTTATCATTCTTCTGTTCGATAATGCCGGTGAATGTATACGGGAGATCAAAATACTGCTCTCAAAATATACATTAACATGGGCAAAAAAAAATCACTCTTCAAAAACTAGACTCTTTTTGTTTTTTGTTAGGCCACAAGCAAAGGTGACAAAGTGAAAGTGCCGAGGCAGGAAAATTTCGTTACACAGCAAATGTTGCACGCAAAACAATAAAAGCTTGAATGTTCACAGTGCAAGTACGCACGCTTTGGGTCATTTCCTATGTTAACACTCTGCTAGCAAAACTGTTTCATAGCAACAAATTTTAACCAATCAGGCAAGACAATGTGATACATGTATTGTCAACTAAACTCCACAAAACAATAATACTGAACGCAGCAACTGAGATTACAACCCATGAAAGGCCACAGCAATTATGGGACAGATAATTTGAACATTTTTGGTATGTGAGAGAGTGAGAGAGACAGAGAGAATAAACAAAACTCCAAGTACATGTATACAGGAGGAAAAAAGAAAAGACGTCAACTTTCTTTCTGTTGTTAACTGCTTCTGTTGAGAACAAAAAAGGTAAGGTAAAGGTTAAAAAAAAATTTTTTTAAAAAGAAGTCAAGTTGGAAGTGTTTCAACTCGTGGAAGTCATCAGGCCTATGAATACCATCCCCCCCCCCCTCCCCCCAATTATAATACTTTGTACACAGCAATGTAAGTCATGCCTCATAGACTGCAGAATTTAAAAAAAAAGAAAAAAAAAAGAGTAAAAACAAACCAACCAAGAAAAAAAATCCTCTGAGAATATGCGCAAGCACGCTTATCAGTTTCCTTTTTAAACCTCTTGCAGAAACGTGCGTTATTTCACACCAAAATCATCATCGAGTCAGACCTTCTCAAGGTCATGTTTGTTCCCTGAAAATATTAAATCCTTATGTTGAACATCAGTCTGTTTAGTACAGCCTATAAAACTAAATTTGCAAAAAATAAAAACTATTTTTAATCTTTGTAACTGACCTAGCAGGTTACACAGTTACCTACACTATGAAACATTCATACAGAAAAATCACTATGACTGGTTGACTCAAATTCATCAAGGACCATGGACTGTCATTTATAAATTAAATATTCATTATGTAAATTTATGCAGGCCCCCTTGAAGTATCATCATGATACAGGGAGAATCCTGAGAATTGAAATCATACTAGGGGTTTGGAATGTCCATGTTAAAAAAAACTTTAAAAAAAAGTTTCAGGGTCGAGTGGGGAAAAATGGACAATCAGTACATTGTATATACAAACTACATGTACATGTTACTCATAAATATGGATCCTGATTATGGTATGTAACTCATTACACTGCAGAAAACGAGGGCGAGGTTAGAGTCAAAGACTCCAGAGAGAAAATCAATTATGAAGTGTACACACACAAGGCAATTGATAACAGACTGGTAAAAAAAGTTAACAAAGTTAAACAGCACAAACAGCGAAGACTTTGGAAGCGCAAAGAAAGTGAAAGCACTGGTGCAAAATATAGACCAGGTAAAGTTAGTCTGGGCAACCCTCTCGGCTTTTTTTTTTTCTCGAGGGTCAGGCTTCGCTCCACAGGAAAAATATTCAAAACGTGAATGTCTATTTGGTGGCCAGACGAGTATTAATTTGAGTCAAGAGCATGATGGACACTGACCAACAGTCCATGAAGATGTACATCACACCCTCACTCACAACAATGCTCGCGAGTGTCATTCAAAACTGTCCAACTCTAACATTACAACATCTGCTGTAGTGGATCCTGTCAAGTGCCATTGCCCATACATATCCAGTTCGGCTAGTAAACATCATCAGACAGCCTAGGCACGCTGTCAATTTTCTTACATCAGCCTGACGTTTCGCTGTGTTTAACCATCAAGAAAAATACAAACCACCAAAAAGTTTATCCCGGCGCGAGCCCATACCCTTGAGGAAGGGACAAAGAGGGTTGGCCAGACTAACGTAAAGCCAAAGTTTAGCAATGCAGACAAAAAGTTCTGTGATTAAAAACATTTGCGAGGTCAAGAGCAAAAAAAGCCATCACTTGCAAACTCCGCACACAGCACAGCAACACATTTTCAGTACTAAAACCAGAGACATACATAGAGAGATAGGAAACCAGCTCTTGCGGCTGCTTACATCCTTCGCTACACTAGGAACCCGGGTGCCGTGTAGTCCATTTTGTACTGGACACGAGTATCCCACATTCCTGACTCTTTTTCGGTTTTTGCCCTACAGCTGCGTGCAAAAAACACGGAAAATTTATGATTCCTTAACGACTCTTATTGCTGCAAACACATGTATAGTCAAAAGTGCAACACTCCCACTAAGCCAAATTTAAATCCATGCAGACACTTTTTTTTTTTTTTGTGAAGCCACTGGTGCACAACCCCAAATTTACTTCGTAAGAATTGAGTTAGATTTCAAATAACACAACACGCGGCCATCAGTCTGCCTCCAAATGCCCCCAATGCGTTTTGAAGCAAGGTATCAAAGGGGGAGAAACAAGCATTCTGGCCCAAAACAAAATGCTGAAATAAGAGATGTTTATAGAAACACCCCAAGTTTTTACCACTGAGATACACTTGTTGTCTCTGTGTGGATCCATGTGCAAGAAAAAAAAACCCAAGTGTTTGCCACTCAGATAGGCCTGCCTCCTTTAAAGTTGTATTGCAAAATTTCAAAATTCAAGATTCTGCACTTCCCAGAAAGTTACACAGCTTCAAAGACTGACTTCTCCTTAACCAAACTACCCAAAAAGGTTTACAAGTAACATACGTGAAGAAGCAAACTCAGTGATTTGGTCAGGTAGGCGTTATTTGAGGAGGAGTTTAAGTCAAAATGCAGTCGCACAGCATAGCAAGTGCCTTTGCTTCCTGTCTATGTATGTCTCTGCTAAAACACAGTATAAGTCAACAAAGTACATGTGACACGGGGACCTCAGTTGTATTGTAATGCAGCGTGTGAACTAAACCCTTTCACTCGAGAAACGTCATAAAACTACATTTCTAGGGGCATGGCGCATGAAAACAGACTAGACTAGGATGACACTTAGCTGTAGTCCCAAATTTATTACGCCAGGACTACTATCAGCGTGCATAACCGTTTAGTCCCTGAAATAGTCATACACTTGCCTTAGTCTCTGTTTATGCATCACGTACTAACCTTCTGGTCTAAGCTTAGTCAACCCAGTCTCTCTGTGCATTAGATACCAAAAGAAAACCGTTCATGGTCAGGCAGGAACATCGACTCAGTTGGACTTTACTGTCCTCCTTTGACATGCCTACCAGAGGTATATCCTCTCAATGTAAAGCAAACACTGACTACAGTTGAAGCTTCTAGATTAGCCTGTACATGAGACCCAAATCCATTCAAGAACCAGAACAACAGAAAATAATACTACTACTACTAACAAGAACAATACAGAAATTCTAGCACCTGCTAAAATGTCTATACAGGCAGCTTGTTTCAAATTTCCAGTCTCACAATTTTCTGATTTAAATGCTGATGAGTTTGAATGAAAGCTGGCATTTCACAAAAATGTTTGTTAAATGTTCACAGCCAAAGGGAGGTAAGTTTGCAGAGTGTATCCGAGATAAATGCGAAGATCGGCCCAAAAGTGAGGATGCTAGACTTACACTACTTTTGCCATGACTACCCTGCCAAAATAAATGCTGCCTATAGCCTACCCCCCCCCCCCCCCCCCCACAAATGTGCTGGAAAGGTGAAATGACTGATAAGCTGAAACAAAGGTGCATATAATATGGCACTTAACTTTTGGATAAATGTGCTACAAAAGATACCCTGAACACCAAAATAACCCATTTCTGTGAACAACTGAGCTTAGGGCACAAAACAACAGAAACAGTATGGCATTACGAAAACAACAGATCAAAAAGCACCACTAATGAAATGTATGAGCAGATGACATTTTTTTTTTTACAAAAATGAAAAGATGTACCCAGTACATGTAACAAATTAATTTCTTACAATAAAGAAGACAAAAATAAATCTCAAACTTTGAGAAAGAAGCGCACGAAGATCAGATCAACTACAGATTATGATAACTTTGTGACTCTTTCATTTTGTTCTTACGAGATTTTGAAATGAACGTCCGTGCTATGACTCGCTCTCCCTGTATCTCTCTAGCACACACACACTAAAACACATGCGCATACACACACACACACACAAACACACACACACACACACACACACGATGACGAGAGGTAAAAAATTTACAGCTTTCTCAATCCGAGTGACCTTAAAATGTTCTTCGAAAGGAGACACTTTCAAGTGTAAATTGAAATTTATGTGTTAAGTTGGAATACATTTCCTTTGGAATGTAAACATCGTAAGCCGGAACAGTTCAATATGTGTATATCGGGCTTGTACGTGTTGCAGTACCAACTGCACCTCCAGTGTAAAAAGAAATACTGGACAGCTCAGGGTCTGCCTATACCATGACCCGAAGTAAGTACTCTGAACTCTCCGATGAGCTGCGACCCACAAGAAACAGGCTCTTCCCCCATGAACAGGTTATTCAAACTCGAAGTAACAGAACAAAACCAGTATGAATTTCTTTTAGCAGGCACACATGTCCATCTTTCATTTGGACGGCTCCCTAGAAAGTGTCATCTCTCTTGTTTCTGTCTGTCTAGCTAGTATCTTCTGGCAGGGAACCGTTGATATTATCAGAGCGAAACCTTGTCAAAACCGGTGGCCCAAAAAATGCTTCTGACGGGAACACTGCAATGGTTTCACAGCTGCACAGACAACACATCGTAGCCAACTTTGGGACGAAAGAGTTGTCCGAGTGAGGGGGAAAGTATGTATAGGATGAAGCACACAAACCTGTGCTACTCGTAAATTGTATCGTTAAGTCTGAGAGAAAGATTCTAAAGAACATTCAACCTGATCAATCAGTATTTAGTCACTGAGAATGAAAATCGCGCAACCACCGTTTTTGAAAAAAAAAGGAAAAAAAAAAGCAGATGTGAATGAGAAAACTACACACATTATCATGCTGATTCATGACCTAACAGGAAAAAAAAAAAAACACAAGAAAACACTGTACATTTACACAGCAGACAAGATGTGAAGTTTCTCAGACCGCGAAATAAACAGTCTACACAATTATCATCAGACGGACACGTCCCACAACAGCACAAACACCAACAACCTGCACTGCTCCAGGAACGGCAAAAACAAAAAAAATCGTCTAATCGTTGCACAGTCTATTTCACACGCCGTAAGATAGCCATCATGTGACAAATTAATTCAGAACCACATGCAAGTCCTTTGGAAGCTTCTATGGCACCCCATTCGATTCCAGCCATGGGCCACTGTTCTCTTGGACTCTGGACGGCCTTTCCTCATTGGTCCTGTACGCCAGGCTGCCCGTATTAGGAAGAAATTCTCTGGTCTGGCATGACTCATCTTATCCCCTGCTAGGCCAGCAGGGTTTTTATTGTTCTTGGTGTGGACTCGTCTTGCAAGTGCTTGGTTGTGTACCTAAAATTGTGGAAGCAAGGCGTGTGAGTAAAATGTAGTTAATAACAATACAACTCATCATCATCATCATCATAACAATAACAGCAACAACCATAGTAAGAATAATAATTATTATAATAAAGAATTTTTACTGTCAATAAGATGTCACAGATGATTTAAAGTCCTCCAAAGCCAGAGTGTGTCTGCCTATGTGGCGAGGCAATTGAAAATGGTCACACACGTAATTCTCTCATCCAAGGAAATGACCCTGGGCGTGTTCAGCCCGCGAACAACAACAGCAACAACAATACAGAGGAAAACAGCACTACATCCAGCCAATTGTTGTAACGTTCTTTTCTCTTAGTGACCATTTCCCCATGCATTTCAAACAATGGATGTTAAGTGTCGGTGACACTTGAGTGCACTCCATGCGGACACTGGCTGTGACACTGACTCATTTCAGTGAGGGAATTTTAGTCCCAAGTGCCAATGGACTTTGCAAATTGTCACAATTGGTCCATGACCCAAACATGACATGAGTAGTGCCAAAAACCAAATGAGTAGTTTCCTGGCAAAATGAGTAGTCCCGGCTAACGTATCCCAACCAAAATGTGCCACTTGCCAGCTTGTTGCTTAAGCTACAAATCAACTATTCTATTCTTTGGCTTGTTTGATGCGACTGGTTACAGTGTACTACCATAGTATCTATGTTTGTTTTCTTTTTTTAGCCAAACTTCTTTCTACTGGGTATTTATACATTGTTAAACTTTGAATGAGGCTTGTTCAAAAAGCTGGATCGGTGCGAGCAATAGTTCAGATCGGATTTGACGAAACGCTAACTGCTAACTTGATTACGTAGATTTTGGAAACAAAATTGCGTAGTGGGGCAATTAAATGTGTAGTTGCGTAGTAAGCCGAAAATTACTTAGTTTTCTATGGTCGATGTGTAGGGTAGGCAGGTCTGCAAACGTTACGCAGGGGTGTCCGGGGACATGCTTAGAATCTTAGACTAAAGTCTGTACAATCTGGTGTATTTTGGCATGATTTTGAGTGCTTCAGAGAAGGAAACACTTTTTAGGGAAAAAGACTTAGAATCAGACTAAAATCTGTGTGGTCTGGTGTGTTTTGGTAATATTGTAAGTGTTTCAGAGGATGAAACACAAGTATAGGAGGAGGAACATTTTTAGCCAAAAGGTGGAAAATTTTAAGCCCTGACATTTTGGTTACTGAAAAAGAGACCTGCAGAAATAGTGCAGTTATTTATTCATATAACCAAGGTGGGTGCTAAAAACAAGTTGACTGGAGCAAAACTAGCTATATGTATTTATGAACTCATGAACGACAATGCACAAACAAAATCAGCGCACAATCTCTGGCCTGTATCAATCTGAACAAATTACAAATCAACAAGTCAACTCATAATAATACAAGACAATAACCGCAGTCACTAGGTTACGTAACAGCTAAATGGGTCAGCATTTTCTCAGTCTCCCCTGCGTCATACAGTTTTTATCTCTCTATTCTTTACTATTGATGTTGCCACATGCATATTTTCATGATTTTTGATCAGTTTGTAAACGTGTTGCTCAAGTGTAAAATTTATGTCACTGTTAGTTAATTTCTGTACGGCACCTAGCCATTAGTATGAGTGCCCTACATCAGTGTTTATGGTTATCAATATCATTCAATAACTATGGAAGGTGGGTGGGTGTTTAAGGGTTTAACGTCCCCTACCACTAAATACGACTGACATCAAAGATGGGGCAAGGGGGGAAAAAACTGGCCCAAGTATTCTGCCCCAGCTGGGATTCAAACCTCAATAACTACAGAACCAACTGGTTTTTTTCCCCCTGAGTCTTTCTTCTTTGTTTTCTGCCTTGACCCCTTTCAGCCCACAACTCTTATCTCTCACACAAGGAAACAGGCCACTCACCTCAACGCGTTCAACAGACCCTCCACCTTTACCGGGTCCTGGTCCTTCAAAACCTTCACCGAATGTTTCACCTGTCAAGACAAAACCAGGTAACAGTTACTCAGCACAGGTGGGCTGCACTTCACATGTCAAAGCGAAACAAGATAGTGGTTTGTTTGACCCAGGTCAACGTCAGCGTCGGGCAATCTCAGGGTCTGTAAAATTGTTAACCTAAACCATGATAGCTTTATTCAAAAAGGCCAATGCCATCTTTGCCAAGCAAACTTACGTTTTGGAACAGTTTCACCGAGTGTGCCTGTACGCTCGAAATACTTTACCTTGATGATTAGTACAGTCTGTGGTTAGTACAGTAATGCAATACAATGTTGTTTACATTTCATGTGAGCAGTCGGACATTCACATGCTAGGACTGTTGTTACACTACTGGGGCGCTCGGTGTGGTCGCCGCATCCATTGGCTCAGAGCCAGCATTACAGGTGATGTCACTGTCCTTATGTCTAAGTGGTGTGATGATAGATACCTGATTACCACGAGAACAGCTCAGAATGATTTGTGAGAATAAAAATGGCAGCATTAGCCCCTTTAACTGTTTAAGCTGTGTTATATTTATATTCACTTTCACAACAAGCATGGACTGCCTCGTCGCTATGTTACTTGTAAGTGGAAATTGTACTGAAGGTGAATGGATTTACTTTATTGTCGTGTTACATGTAAGTGGACGCTAAATTGAAGTGGACAAGATTATTCATCATGGCTGAGATTTGGCGCACACACACAAAAAAAAGAGAAGCCACAGGGCGTGCACTGAATTGTCAATGCCGACAGTGTAAGCAATAATATGCAGACACAATACAGTGATCGCGTTAACCGGTAATTACCAGTAAAATACGGTTTCCAAAGACCAGTTGTAATTTGCTGGGACCGGTAAACACTGTGGCCTCTGATAGGGGCAGGGGGGGGGGGGGGGGGGGGGGGGGGGTCCCAGTTTCAGCAAACGTTAATCACTGTCACAATAGTTTGTTCCCCACTGACCAGGGCTTCTTTGTTCTTGCGATGGACTCGCTGCTATCTTTACCTCTCATACCGATACAGTGTTGCGACACTGTGATTGTGTTTAGGTCGATTTGCAGTGTAATTCTTATCACCGGTTTTAATTCTCGTGGGACCGGTTCTGACACAGGTTGTTGAGTGACGGTGTGGGGTAGTCGCTGATGGGGCCGGTTTTCAAAATCCCTAGCACGATCACTGACAATACGCTTATGCAGTTGAGCACTCCCTGTAGCAGACATGTTGGGGAATCTCATAAATTTTTATAAGACTAAAACCCTGGCCAGGGTGCAGGGCATCAGGTTCCACAAGGGCGAAACACCCAGCCAAACACAAATTTCAGCAACTGTAAAAAGCGTCTGGTAGCCTCTCGAAGCACTCTTACTGTAAAATTAAATATGAATGTGACACTTATCTCCGGGTTGTTACCAACACTGGACAGTACTATCTGATCCATGTTTTGCTCAGCAAGAGAATTTCAGTCAGTGTAGGTTCCAAAAAAGAAAAAAACAACAACAAAAAAATGGATTCCAGTCACCCAGACTAAAGAGTGTCACCCATGCAGACATATGAATTAAGACTGTCATGTAGTACAGATAATTATCTGCTTACTGAATGAGCATGTGTGCACATAAGCACCCAGAGACGCAGGAACCTCTCTGTATGTGTGTGTGTGTGTGTGAACGTGCACTGGAGCAACTAATATTTGCACTGATTTATATCTGCTCCTGTCTTGTGGATATTCTCGTTTTATTATGTGTTTTTCATTTGTATGCAGATCCCTAAAGACTGTCATGAAAACCACCTGACAAATACAGCAGCTTACACACCTCAATTCCTGATGTTTTTACGAAGGCCCCAACCGGGTGCACGTGGTCGTAGAGTATGATGACCCCCACCATGACTCGCAGGCAGAAAAACTTGGTCTCCTCGTTCTTGAAGCGTGAGCTGTATTCACTGCAAATGTAAGAAAAGTCACCCGAAACTGAAGAACTGTCCATACATTTCAGATGTTTACTGTTACTAAACCACTCAATGGTGATAAAGTTCAACTGAACTGTGAACTGCAATAATAATAACTAGAGAGGCAGAAGCCTCCATGGCTCCCTTGTGACACAGGTCAAGGTCATTCACAAGAGTATGTTTGCAAAGCTCTTATCACTATCCATTATCATGCCAAGTAAAGTGTCTCTGGCGCTCTGAGTCCCTGGCAATATTACAATTTTCCCCGAAACAGTTTGTATGGTCAAGGTCATTCAAATGAGATCTCATCAATGTCTATCATCATGCCAAGTTCGATGCCTCTAGTATTTGTAGTTCCCCCGAAAAAGGTAATGTTGAAATTCATAACAGCTAGCCTTAATGACCTTGACCTCAGTCAAGGTTATTCAGAAAGGTAGGTCTCATTGCTGTCTATCATCATGCCTCGTTTGGTGCCTCTACTGTTTGTTGTTTTGGACAAAATGCCATGGTTAAAGTTTCCAAAAAAACTGTTGCATGGCCTTGACCTTGACAAAAAGTCACTGAACACAGGTATGTCTGCAAAGGTGCTGCCAATGTCAATCATCACACATATTTTGAGGCTTCTGATCCTTCTAGATTCTGGGAAATGCAAATGTAAAATTTCCCAACAGACTGTTTTAATGACCTTGACCTTGAGTCAAGGTCATTTAAGATGGCATGTGTGCATAGGTCTTATCACTTTCTATCAGCACGCCAGGTTTGGCACCTCTGCTGTTTGTTGTTTCTGAGAAAATGCCAATGTTAAGGTTTCACCAAAATAGCTTGTACGGCCTTGACCTTGACACAAGGCCACTGACTACATGTACATCTGTAAAGTTCTTATCAATGTCTATCATCACGCAAAGTTTAAAACCTCTGGTGTTTGTAGATTACGAGAAAATGCCAATGTAAAATTTTCAAACAGAGCGCTTTAGTGACCTTGACCTTGAGTCAAGGTCATTCAAACTGATATATTTTGAAGGGTCTTGTGGTTGTCTATCATCATGCCAAGTTTGGTGCCTCTGCTGTTTGTAGATTCTGAGAAAATGATAACGTTAAAGTTTTCTGGACACACACACACACACAGACAGACAGACAGACAGACGACGGAGGGTTAATACATAGACTCCCATTGTTACACAAGGGAGCCAATAATAATAATAATAATGAGTATTATATAGGCGCTTTACCCAATTTCATGAATCGGCTCAAAGCGCCGCGAACTGAACCCAACACGCACGCTCACGTGAATCACACACATTCTCTCACATATCGGACATAAACACATTACAATCACGTGGTGCGAAGGGTCAGCTCAGCTATTTAAATTTCGGAATTTAGAATTGCATTTTTTTTTCAAATTTGGTGGGCTGAACATTTCCAAAGCAGAGGGGGAGGAAGCCGGAGTACCCGGAGAGAACCCCCGACGATCGGCCCGAATGAACGGTGCCACATACGAGAAGGAAAAAATTTTTTGCCCCGAGTGGGACTCAAACCCCTGACCTCTCGCATTGGTGACAGGTCTCTTAACCACTAGACCACCGACCGCCCCTATTATTATAAAGTTCAACTGAACTGTGAACTGCAATAATGTGCATGTACCAGTATCATTGTAAGCCTAATATAAAATGGTGAAATTGTCAGACTTACTGGTTCCCAATCATGATTCTGCAGATATTTGCCATTGTACTCAAACAGTCTGTTGTCTGCTCGACAGGTAATTCCTTGTGCTGAAAATAAAACATCCCACCATCAATGTTGTCAAGGTTACAAAACACACGAACTGGTAATGTACTGGAAAAACCAGGTCTTAAGCAGGCCCATGATCTACAAGGAGGAAAAGTGTGTAGCATATAGCGACGAAGTGGCAAAGCCACAAGTGCGCATCCGTCTTGCTGACATGTTATGCTAAGGATGTTTGGGGGCATTCTTCTCTGGAATTTCTTCACAAATTAGACTAAAATCTGTGCAATTTGGCATGATTTTTGAGTGCTTCACAGGAGGAAACACACTTCTGGGGGTGGAGGGTGGGAATTTTTAGTCAAAGGTGGAAATCCACCAAAAGGCAGCAGTGTACACCTGTAGACATCAAACAACAGAAGAAGTGTATCTGTAATGTTGCAGTAGATGTGCAATTACTACAAAATCAACCAACCTGGGATACAAAGTGTGTCGTGACATCACTGAGCGTTTTCAGCATGGGCGTGGCCTGAGCGTAGAAGAGGGACATGCGATTGGCCATCTCGTTTGTGACCTCTACTTCTCCGCTCTGAATTTCATCCTGAAAGAATAATGCCAACGACTGAAGGAGTGAAGCTCGCAGGGCCATACTCAGTGAGACAGCCCACTCTGTCAAATGACCCTACTGAAAACACCAATAATACCAAAGCAGTTGCGTGTCCTTTCTGATAGAATCAGAAATAGGCAAGCTCTTCTGGCGAAAGTTTTTTTTTTTTAAATGCAAAGATACGCTTTTTAATTGCGAGGGACCCCAGATTTTTATACAACACTGTAAATGTGTCAAGCTAAACTGGGCTCTAGCGGTACTGTCTCAGACTTGTACTATCATGCCATTTGGTAATGACCCTAGGAGAATAATTTTGCCAAAACAGAAATATATCAATCTGTAGGGTCCATACAGGTTCACAAGCTCAAAATTTCATGACTTTTCCAGGATTCCATGACATGTATGGAGCCTGAATCCGTGAGTGCACAAAGTACTATTTACCTCGTTGGCCATCTTTCTCCGACTAAGTGTTCTTCTGTAGTAGCTGAAGTCATTCTGTATTGCTGGGTTGGTCATCTGTACACAAAAAAAACAACAAAACTTCAAACAATCAGCGTGGTCACTGAGTCATCGATCACGCTTCTGTTAGCACAGTGCCTGCACTACAGACGCTGTCATTGTCCAGGCGCCTAAGTGGTGTGATGAAAGATCCCACGAAAAATAGCTGAGAAGAATCTGTGAGCATAAAAATGGTAGCATTAGCCCCTTCAAGTTTTAAAATGAAACATTTTCAGGGGAAAAGAAAAGCATACCTTCAGTTCATCGAATTTCAAGACAAAGTCCAGAATCTCTGCAAACTGCTTGAAAAGAGCCTGCTGAGTCTCCAGATGTTCCTCGGGTTTCATGTCATTCGAACAAAGAACCTGCAGCAACTCAGGGATCACTTGCTCTGCAAGACAAACAGCACAAGTGGAAATCAATGCAGTGAGTGACCCAACAGTTTAAAACAGAGATCGCGTTTACCATCCGGTAATTGCCCAGACTTACCCAGTTGAAATTTAGCAATACCAGATATGAATGAGTTTGGCTAGCAGCATGACCTACTTGAGATGCAAGCGGTAAGTAACCATATTCTTATGTACTGGTTAGCACTTCGGACCATGGACTGGGAGGCCCGGGTTCAAGTCCCAGCCGATGCAAGCAGGATTTTTCCTACCTAGGTGGGCTTCTATGCAGAGCGGGTGTGCTATGGGCCCAGTGGGGAGACTGTTGCCACAAAGCCGAGATTCACCTACTTCACGGGTGCGACTTTGGGGGTGCTTCCCTTGATATGACATGTCTTATGATGTGGATGATTACACGGCCGGCACCACAGGTGCCATAGTTCCCAGGCCTGGTTAACGTAGGGATATTTATGATACTCATAGGAAGCGTGGAATGCGGCAGTCCCGAACCATACAGACCTCCATAGCACCATCTTACCATCATCATAATTAAAATTGCCCCAGCTTTCAAGGTCTCCGTGGATTCCATCCATGACCTGGGAGGAACACCACTGGAGCCGCAAAGGAGTTGGGGCAGCAACCCCCCCCCCCCCCCAAAAAAAAAAACAACAACAACAATAAAAGCTCTTGTCTGTGTCTGTTAGGGTGCTGTAAAATGTGTAAATTCAGTAAGAAAGAAAGGATCTGGACAAAAATACCAACCAAGCTTGAGGGAAAATTCGTAGAACCTCTTCAACTTGGCCACAATGGGACACACTGCTTGCCAAGCCTGTTCTTGGTATGTTTCATCTTTGGGATTTGAAATTGCCTGAAAACCAGCAGACAATACAAAACAGTTTGAACAACAAAACAAAAAACACGAACACACATTATCAATAACTTGATAACCAGTTTTTATCAAAAATCCATCCAAGAGAATATAATTTCCGGCTTAACCCACCCATCCTCCAAAATGTGCCTTAAGTAATCAAATTACTATATGCTGATTCAAAAAAAAAAAAAAAAAAAAAAAAACGGATTACCAAGCGTATTGCATCTGATGCCCCAGTATATGTCTGCAATTCCTTCAGTATGTCCTGAGACTGCTCCAGTACTTCTTGTACCAGCTGCCATGTGTCCCGCTCGCTCGCAGTTGGCTGTGCATCTGACATAAAAGTGTTGCCATTCAAAATAACTAGATGCCTGCTGACAGTGTAAGGGGAAATACATACTACTTACTCCGTGCATGTTGCTGAAGTCAAAGACCTTGGAATCGGAAAGACGTGTCACTCCTGCCCTTGTAAGAGAGATATATATAGCGGGACAACGTGAAGAGTTGTCCGCCCGCATTACCGCGCATCCTAGATCTGGCCCCTATAGTGACAGCATGGCGGAAAGTGGAAAGCGATCACAAAAGCCGGGCATGCAATTGTGTTCTACGCCAAACTGTTCTAACAACAGACAAATATAAACAGGGAAACCCTTCTTTTGGTATTCCTGTTGAAAAACAACCATTTTTTTCACTTTCTTGTTAAAAAAAAAAAAGACCTCAAGTGGTACGTGTGCATGCAGTAGAAACAAACAGTAAACACACGCCGCTGACGCAGATACAGCGTGAATTTTGTTTTTTTTTTCTGGACAACTTTACAAATCACTGTGCTAGCGGCTAGCTGCATCGAAATTCACCACACACACACACTGTGACACAGTTGTCACTCTACGGCGGCAGGTACATTCATCGGCACTTTTTCCAGTTCACATACTGTCGGGGGGAAATCTGAAGGTATACACGTACAGAACTCTTTTCTTAAAAATCAAGGTTTGCATGCAGTGTAAACAAACAGCAGTAAACACACGTGGCAGGCGCACGCATCAGGTTTGGGTGTTGTTTTTGTTGTTGGTGGTGGGTTTTTTTTTTTATTGTTTTTTTTTTTAAACGTTTAAATAACGTTGACTTGAACTGTGCTAGTGGCAAGTTGCACTGATCCAAACACACACACACACACACACACACAGAACATAATTTTTCGGCTGAACTTCATACTAACAATTGTAAAACCATATCACAACATAGATTCTGCTGGATCATCGGTCGCAGATATGATTAATGCTGAATTAGCAGGAAGTATTCAACGGATGCGTCCATCTTTGGATCTCTCGCACAGCTATTCGATCTTTCTGTGTTCCGTACTAGTTTTACTTGAACACATCGAACGAAATGCACTACGTAGCCTACGTACAGCAGTGAAAGCCAAACTAGATCTTTCGTTCGTTCTCCGGAACTTTGAAAATACTTATGTTTTCCATAGGCCTAAAACACATGCGAAATGTATGGGGGAGACCACAGTACCTGTCGGTCGCTGACATCTTTGTTTTGGTTAATTTAGTTAAAATATTTTACGGCGGCTAGTGTAGGGTTGGGTCAAACAAGCAGAGACTTTTTACAAGCAGGCGGATTCTATACTAAATTTACACCAGTCACATTTTGTGGATGCGACGATTTTGGTTTTCATATGTGATGCTGTGTGTTAGGTTTGGGAGAAAACATAATCTTGGCTCCAACTTCGATACCGATCTTGGCTCCAACTTCGATATCGTAGGCATATACCTACCTCTTTTTTTTCAAGGAGGAATTGAAAGAAAGGTCTTCCTGTTCCTGGTGTTCGCTTCTTACAGCAATTCGACTCTGCACACCATTATACGCCCAAATTTTTGCGTCGTTTCTGGCTTTCTGCCATAAGTTCCTAGATCTGCGGGATGCGCGCTAATGCGGGCAGACAACTCTTACACGTTGTCCCTCAAAAGGAGGTAAGTGAACTATCTTTATGTTTCCAAGATCTTTGCTGAAGTGATGCTCTACTTTGGAAGTTGTGTTTATTTTAATAAGTTGCTCTCTTTCTACTACTGAAGAAATCTGACGATAAGAAACCCTGATTCCCTGGTCTTTTGCTTTGAAGGTGGCGCCATTCAGTTACCGTTATCACTAACAAATCAGAAGCACCCCTACACCGTATCATGCACTGTGATCTTCCCTGACCGAAACAAAGGTCCACACGGAGCATTTCCAATCAATGGCACTGATTTATAATATTTGAGACAAGTTTCTCCAACATTACTGAGTGCTAGAGCACACACTCTCAGTTTAACAGGGGCGTAGGAACCACGGGGGCCCAGGCCCCCTTCGATTTTTGGAAGGGGGGCCCGGGCCCTTGCTTTTGATAAGAGGAGAGGGGGCCCACCAGTGGTGGGGCCCCCTGCTCTGCTGTCGCAGGACACAAGCCTTGGCAGTCCACACACACACAACCCCCCTCCCCCAACCCTTCTTCACCCCGGCCGTATGGCTCACCTGACTTAGTGCCCCCTTCCCCCCCCCCCTTCCTCTCAGCATCTTCCTACGCGCCTGTTTAACAATGTACAACTACAAAAGAATGCATCTGGCTCTTAGTCTACGGGTTGGTGATACAGAAACTGATAACTGGAATGAACAAAGTATATATGCACAATAAAGAAACATAGTTAATGAATGAAACTAAACGCTTGCACAATAAATTGCTGCGGAGATTCACAATCACCAAAAGCTTACTTTCAAAGTCAACAAAGATGTCAGATCCCCTTGAAGGCGTGTCAGAATTCAAGAGAATCCGTAGTAGATTTCCCATAACCAAAGGTCAGGTAATGGGCTGAAACAAAAGAAAAGAAAGATTCTGGCATGAGTTAGTGCCAATTATTATTGATTCTTTTACTTCTTCAGCAGCAGCGCGTGACTGCGTTTGGCGTAACTCACCGATTCACATGACCTCTGCCTGAATCGTCGTCCAACACGGTACGCCCCTCTACTCAGAATTAAATTAAAACCTGGCCTACTTTGACTCTTTGTGAAACTGTTTTTTTAGAAAGTCACATTCTGTGAATCTTTAACACATTTCTACGTAACAAACAACTCGGGATCCACAACATTCATGCCTGGGCAACCTCACTTGTGACCGAAGTACACGTGGTGAATATGGCACCGTGCTTAACAAAGGCGGCCAGACAACTCAGGCCAGTTTATAAAACCTTATTCGTGGCTCACAATAAACAATGAACGCCCTGCACCGCAAGATATGATATTAAAATGCCAAATGACTAGATCATTCCCGACGCGTTTACAAAATAAACAAAAAAAATGGTGCCCGCGACGGCCGTGTCCCCAAAATAACCAGCCAGACAGAATTACGCTCAAGCCAATATTCTTTGTAAAACTGGCAGTCTGCCATTCCAAAGCGTGGAAATGAACTTCTCTGACTGATCTGTATTTGTAAAGAGGCTTTTGAAAGGCAAAAACCGAACAAAATACAGAAATGGAAGTCCAAGACAAACCTGGCGATCAACTTCCTAGCTGCTCCAGACAGAAGAGTATCTAAGAAGGAAGTAGTCGGATTGCTCTTCCGGGTTAGATCAACACCGCAGTAAAAGCCACAAATAAACAAAGAAATAAACACGATAAAAAATATGTCTCTCCAATTTCTTAATCAACTATAAATATCACATATAAATACACAAATTGAACATAGAAAGAAGGTTTTTTACAGTCAATTACGTCACTTGCTGACGGCGATTGAACGTCCGCGCCCAAATTTGTCGTCTGCTTCCGGCGAGTCGTCACTGTGTTCTATGGAAACTGTTCGCATATTGGAAAGGGTATAATCTAACTGCATGTAGTTTAACGCATGGTGTTGAATGGCAAGGTAGTAGTAGCTGCTGTTGTTGTCAAGTTATTTTTTCAGTGTGTGTGTGTTGTTGGTTTTTTTGTGGGTTTGTTTTTGTTTGTTTGTTTTTTATTTGTTTGTTTGTTTTTTGTTGTTTTTTTTTTGTTTTTTTTTTTTGTTTTTTTTTTGGGGGGGGTGCAAATGTATACCAGTCAATTCCGTCGACTGATACTGATACTGTCACAGTAGTGAGACTTAGTAGGGCTTCGTACGGAGAACTTCCGAAGTCGTCAGTCAGTTGAGCAGCGTAACCCACTTGCATGTAAATTAGGCACAATACGGGTACCATTAGCTAATCGCAGCGCGTAAGCAGCTCGCGGCCTCTGCCGTGTGAGCCTAATTTACATGTAAATGGGTTACGCTGCTGAACGAAGTCCTCCGTACGAAATCCTACTAAGTCTCACTACAGTTTCGCAGACCGTCGGTCGTAGAACTTGAAGTCCGCGGCCGGCACCGGCTCAAGAGTCCGTCCACTGTCACAGTGACGTCAGTGACTTCAGTTCACCAGTCGCCAGACACCGGAGCACATCCCGGCGTTGGTGCCGGTGTAGGATCCGGTCCGGTCCCCCCTCTGAAGTAGTCCCCCGGGGGACCAATTCGTGGCAAAAACTGCTCTATAATGGTCCCCCCTTAGACATCCAGCCTCGTTTTCGACTGGTCCCCCTGGGCGATTTTGGTCCCCCCTCGCATCCAAAATAGGCCCCCTCTCGAAGTGGTCCCCCTCTTTTCTAACCAATGTAGTCAGTATTTATTTTTAACTTTATTGTTATAGTGTGTGTCAACTCAGTAGAAAACGTGACTCTGGATCTCTCTCACTCTCTCTCTCTCTCTCTCTCTCTCTCTCTCTCTCTCTCGCCCCCCACACTTTCTCTCCTCCCCCCATCTCTCAAACACACACACACACACACATTATGCACGCACTCACGCACGCGTGCACACTCACTCACGCACGCACGCACGCAAACACACACACACACACACACACACACACACACACACACACACACACACACACACACACACACACACACACACACACCCCTCTTTCGTTATATGTATAATTATTTTCATTTTTGTACAGAGATGTTATTCAAGATGATCTTGAACTGGGTCAAGGTTACAGTGTCAAATCTAAACTTTTAAAAGTGATTTAACTTCGTAGATTTGCCGTTCTATGTAGCCTATACTTTTGTTTTTTATTTTCTCTTTTTTTTTGTGGGATGAGAAAACGGTCGCCACTAAAAAACAAAAGTATAGGCTACATAGAACGGCAAATCTACGAAGTTAAATCACTTTTAAAAGTTTAGATTTGTTTTCTCTTTTTTTTTTTTTTTGTGGGATGAGAAAACGGTCGCCACGCTTCTTGACACGTCACGTGACTCGTGTCAAACATCGCCACGCTTCTTGACACGTCACGTGACTCGTGTCAAACATGCCTATAATTATAAGTACACGACAATTCATTCCGTCAACCAGTCTTCGTTTTTCATTGACTATCATCATGGACGACACTCTGTATGACAACGTGTTGAACTATTTGAAAAATGGCACTTACCCTCTGACCGCGAAAGGGGAAAACCGTGATGTGACTAAAGTTAAAAAGAGACAGTTGAGAAAGACTGCTGCAAAATACACAATTCGAGAGGATGTGCTCTACCACGACGGAATCCTCGTGGCAAAGAGGAACCAGGTTCCAGAGATATTGCAAGAGTTTCATGACAACTATGTGAGCGGAGGACATTTGGGGATGAACAAGACTTATAAGAAGGTGAGCACCCGTTTTTGTACTCCCAGTTTTAACAGGCTTTAGAATGGGAACGAGGTTTTGTGTGTTTCTGGTATGTCTGGTATAACCAACACATCGGATATAGCGGCCACTTTTGTCCTGGTGGACGTTATATCCGATGACTCCGTATATAACGTAAATTTTCCGGTATAGCCGATGTCTTCGGTATATAACGGACATTTTCCGGATTGAAGACATTTCCTTTGCTGGCTCTCTCTCTCTCTCTCTCTCTCTCACTCACACCCCCCCCCCACACACACACACACACTGTTATCTACCAGTTATCTTTAAGACATAGTATTTATAAATATTTCATTACTCTTTTTTCTCTCTAGGTCTTGGAGCGTTACTTCTGGCATGGAATGAAACAGGAGGTTGAAGACTACTGCAGATCATGCTGTGTGTGCCAGAACATGAACGCTTGCAGAAAGAAGCCAGCAGCACCGCTTCACCCCATCCCAGTGCCCAAAAAGAAGTGGAGCCTCGTTGGAATGGACATCATAGGACCTTTGCAGGTCACTGACAGAGGTAACCAGTACATTGTTGCCCTCACAGACCACTTTACAAAGTTTCCCGTTGCCAAGGCCATCCCGTGCAAGAGTTCAGAGGAAGTTGCCAGATTCATGTACGAAACCATCTGCATCTTTGGCGCGTTTGATTCCCTCATAACTGACCAAGGCCGTGAGTTCATTAACTTTGCGCTTGATATTCTCACCGACCGTTTCAATATCAACCATCGCATTTCTTCGGCCTACCACCCTGAGACGAACGGCCAACGGGAGAGGGACAATAGGACACTCAAAGACACTTTGGTAAAGATCACAGACAATGATGATTGGGATGAACTCTTGCCAGCAGCCCTGTTCGCCTACCGAACATCCGTTCACAAGTCTACACAGTTTTCACCCTTTTTGGCATTGTATGGTGAGCAGGCAAAACTACCATTTGACGTCACTGGTGATGCCAACGAGCAAGATCTGAACGAAGAAATCATGGACACTATGAAGGGGATTCACGAGGAAGTCAAGAACAAAATTGGTGAAAACATTTCAAGGGCGCAGAAGAAGCAGAAAGAGTACTATGACAGCAGGCGTGCATATGACCACGGGTTCCGCATCGGAGACAAAGTCTTAATCATCAATGCTGCACGAGTACACAGAATGGGAGGCAAGATGGCACCAAGATTCGTCGGGCCATATGAGGTCATAAGTGTGTTGCCGAAGGGTCGACTTCAACTGAAGAACACTAAAAGTGGGAAAATACTGAAGAATCTCTACAATATCAGCAACGTCAAATTGTTCCATGATCGTACACAGGACAACGCTGACCCCTCCCATGCTCCACAGGCTGACCCCTCCTATCATCCACAGGCTGACCCCTCCCATGCTCCACAGGCTGACCCCTCCTATCATCCACAGGCTGACCCCTCCCATGCTCCACAGGCTGACCCCTCCTATCATCCACAGGCTGACCCCTCCCATACTCCACAGGCTGACCCCTCCCATGCTCCACAGGCTGACCCCTCCTATCATCCACAGGCTGACCCCTCCTATCATCCACAGGCTGACCCCTCCCATGCTCCACAGGCTGACCCCTCCTATCATCCACAGGCTGACCCCTCTTGCCAGCCGCCATTGAGAATGAAGTTCCACCCCGTTGATGGTGCCTGGCAAAAGGATCGGGCCTCCAGTTTGAATTTCCCCAGACTTTTCAGGCGGCACCCCTCAAGGGAAAGTGTTGAAGTTGACATTACGGCTACACCTCTCGATAGCGTTAGCGTAAAAGGAGATGGGAATTGTTTTTTCCGGTCTGTGAGCTTTGTTGTTTTGGGGACTGAGTCGAAATATAAGGAATTCCGAAATATCATTTGCGATTGGATTGAAAAGAATGACAAACGCTTCTACGGAACGAGCGCACGTGAAAATTACGTCGCGACATCAAACATGAGAAACGACCGTACTTGGGCCACCGAGGTTGAGATATTTGCTGCAGCCACCCTCTTGGACACGCCCGTGTATGTGTTCACAAGAGAGGCTCCAGGCCGACAACCTAGGTGGCTGAAATACGGGCCAGTTTGGCAATCGGCCCCATTGAAAACAGACAGAGCAATTTATATAATGAATCTTGGACATCACTTTGCTCCTGTTTTTTGTGTCACTCCTTAGACCAGAACTGTTAGTCTTCTGCTGTTTTTGTTGTTTCAAGCGTCATGATTTGAGACACTGGTACTCAGTCTTGACTGTCTACTTGAAGTACGCTGAAAGCCAAAGGTGGCAACTAGTTTTCATGTCATGGACACTTACTTAATTTTGAAGAAATATTTTTCTATGGCGTTGTATAGAAAATATTAGATACTTGGTCTTTGATGTTATTCTCTAAATGCTATTTCCAGTTTAAAAAAATTGACAGGAAATGTGGACTTTCATGCATTCGATGACGTTTCATGCAAAGACAGTACGGTAGAAGTTTGTTTTGTACTTTGCTATTGTTATTATTTTGCTCATTTCAGGACAAGATGTGCGATTAACAATTTATTAATTTACATTTATGTTGCGTTATAAAGTGCACAGCGCTCTGGTTAACAATTTCTGTTGCAACTCTTTGCTATTCATTAACTGTTTCTTGTTTCATTTCTTGTTTCTTTGACACAGTTTGACTGGACATACCTTTTGAAATAAAGTTTTTCTTGTCAAAGAACGTAAATGTCTATTTCAGGTTTTGCTAGAGAGAGAGAGATAGAGAGTGGGGGGGGGGGGGGGAGAGAGAGAGAGAGAGAGAGAGAGAATATTGATTGACTTATTTATTTATTGTTTGAAATTCTAGTAATAATGTTTAGTATTCGGTACAACCATCTCATAAACAAAAACAAAAAAAAAAGAACCAATGCAAAAAAACAACTGAAAGAAACAAGAACCAACAACCAAACAAATATATCTCACACACACAAAAATAACAACAAGCACATAAATCGGGAAAAAAAAAGAAAAAAAAATGTTCCTATGGCCCTGTGCTTTTGGGGACAATAAAGTTTTGTAACAATAAAGTTAAAAATAAATACTGACATAGCTCTACATTGGTTAGAAAAGAGGGGGACCAGTTCGAGAGGGGGCCTATTTTGGATGCGAGGGGGGACCAAAATCGCCCAGGGGGACCAGTCGAAAACGAGGCTGGATGTCTAAGGGGGGGACCATTATAGAGCAGTTTTTGCCACGAATTGGTCCCCCGGGGGACTACTTCAGAGGGGGGACCGGACCGGATGCTACACCGGGACGACTGGAGTTTATTTGCCCCTCCTGCGCATGACTGCCGGTACACATTTGCATCCCCTAACGGGCGAACTATACGAACTGAGCATCACCAAAGACATTACATTACCATGTCTTTGGCATCACTGAGTCAGTGAGTCCCACCCGGCCTTGGTAACGGCCCAGCCCGGTCCTGCCGCAAAAACCTATCGCACACTCAGGCTGACCAAAGATCCTCTATACAATGAGATTGTATAGAGGATCTTTGGGCTGACACCGACTGAGACACACACACACACACACACACACACACACACACACACACACACACACACACACACTCACACACACACACACACACACACACACGGCATGACTCGATGCTCTCTCTCTCTCTCTCTCTCTCTCTCTCTCTCCGGCTGTGGTTTTGTTTCCTGTAGTTTATTGAACATTTGTGTCGATGTCACGGTTTGATTTGTCTTTTCCAATTTTTCTATTTTAATATTACTTTTTTGTAGTTAGTCTATGTAGCATTAGCAAAGGCAAGTTTGCAAACTGGCGACTGAATTTCTGTCAAAACTTTTACCGTTGCAGGGGCGCCGGAACCGGGGGGGGGCAGGGGGGGGGCAGCTGCCCCCCCTGTACCCAAGCAGGGGGGGCAAGAGTGTCTTTTTGCCCCCCCCTGGAAAATCAGGTGACTATGGCAAGAGGGGGGGCAAAGCCATGGTCTTGCCCCCCCCCTTCCCCTACCTCTCCCCCTACCCCTCTTAGTGCTCTCTCCCTCATCCCACGGCCCCATGGGCTCGCCTTCACGCGGCGGGGCTGATTTTGCCAAGCTTGCCCACCCCTTTTGCTCTTTCTTTACTCTTATTTCTGCCTCACTCGGTCCATCCACCTGTCTTTTGCTCTCTTAAAATCTCCTGCGGGGGGGAGGTCAGTAAGCGGGTGTCTGCTGACCCTTGGTCCAGTGAGACATCTGAGGGTCGTTTCTGAAGGCCGACTTCACTGGATTCCCCCCACCTGGTCTTCAGCCTGGCGGGCTTTGTTCGCAGCGCCCCGCTGGTGCTGCTGAACACCTGTCATGTTGAAGACCTTCACAACGCACCCCTCTCTGGTGCGTTGTTTTCCCAAACCGCCTCACGGCGGGGAGGTTCCGTGTTGGAGCGGTCTGTTCTCCAACTGCCTCCCAGGCATGTTGTCTTCATTGGCAACTAAGGAATTTTCCTTCCTACCTCTCTGTCTATCCCTCACCAGCCCATTCACCTGTATCTTTCTCTTTAAAACCTCCCGAATTTAGCCGCTCTGTCCTTCCTCTCTTCTCTCAGCTGATTTCTAAGTTCGGCCCTTTCATCTATATTTCTTCTTTTTAACCCCTCACTCACGTCTGCACTACCAGTGGTTAGGCATAAGTGATGTTGGGAATATGCTGCGAACTGGTTTATTGCGCCTAGGAGATGATAAGTTGCAATATTTGCTGTATATGCGCTTAGTATTTATCTTTGTTTTAACTAGTTGTAATTGTCATTTGTTTTCTACGCTTTTTTGTAACCGGGAGTTCGATAAATTAGCATGAAGGTGCAGCGTCTCCTGCATGTCCTGGGTTTATATTGCCCCGTAGACCAGTTTGCATCCTATGTCCAACGTTACATTTTTGTTTTTTTCATGTAGTGCAGACACACTCAGCCGCGAATTAGTCTTTGTGGCTTGCGCGGCTTTAAGCCCTAAAAACTCACTCACCCCTCATCCCACCCAACAGAGAACTTCTGTTTTTGCGGACCGAAGGCTGTCCCCCCCCCCCCCCCCCCCCCCCGCTTTTCACTTTTTTCGGGCAACGTCCTGGTTCGTAAAGGTTTTTTGTCTACGCAGCATTTGATCGCCCCCCCCCCCCCCCCCCCCCCGCTTTTCACTTTCTCGGGCAACGTTCCCCCCTCCGAGATTCTGCCCCCCCCCCTCCCCCCAACATCTTCCGGCGCCCCTGCGTTGATAAATAAAGTTTCATCATCATCATATCTCTCTCTCTCTCTCTCTCTCTCCCTCTCTCTCTCTCTCTCTCTCTCTCACACACACACACACACACACACACACACACACACACACACACACACACACACACACAGTGACTGACTGACACTGAAACAAAAACAAAAACGCAATGCCGACTGACTGTAGTGATGCCGGTCAGCTATAAATCATGATCCGGCACGTGCTCAGTGTTTCAGTGTGTTTGTTTCAGTCAGAGTCAAAGACTCCGCAAAAAGCACTGAAGAAAGCGTCAGTCAAAGTCATGGATCGATCAGTGGCTGAAGATGGAGACATCAGCGATTGTGTAAACAGCATACTTGACCGCGTGGAGACCTTGCTTCTTCCGCTGCGGCCTCCAGAAGAAAGTCCCGCCTCTTTACAAACCGCTGCACTCGTAGGTCTTGGCGCAAACGCAGCTTTGGATTCGTCGGCGTTTGCCAGCTTGAATGGGGCGGCCACACCAACTGCTTGCACACACAAAAATACTGCCGTCCCGCATTTAGAAGAATTTGCCGAAATGCCGACAAAAGATACTGATGACCACAGCAGTGATGCTGACACTACTCACTCAGAATTACCACTTTCTTGCCCACAGCTCAAAAGGGAAGGAGCCAATATTTTAGCATCTGCTGACAAGGCTCGTCTCTCGGTTTTCTTTGACGATACGCCACTTGCCACACAGGGTCGGTGGACCAGGCCATCAAACAAAAAGTCACAACAACAAATGGAGATTCCAGCAAAGTATGTCCGACATACATCGGACGAAGGGCAACTTGAAGGGCATGCTATGCCGAGTTTGGCTGGTGACTGTAACATTACAAATAAACAAGATATTGCTAGCTCTGCAGGCGAGATTTGTCTTCTTCCGTATTCAGGGGGCATTGGACAATTTTCAGATGAAGTGAGCATTACAGAAGACGGTGCGGTGGTACATTCGAAAGCGAGTGAGTGTCTCATGCTGCAAGCCGCTAATGCCGTTTTAGACGGTCTACGGGAGATGAACGGAAGTGAAGACTTTACCAGCACACAACCCACTCTGCTTTGCCAGCAACAGACAGAAAACACAGTCAGTTACACTCCGTCAAAAGAACTTTCTAGCTTGGGGGCAGAAGGTGTTCACACCAAGATCGGTGTGATGGGCATCAGCCAGACTCGGAATTTGCAGCTGAACACTGATAGTGATGTCATGGACGCTTGCCAGAAATTGGAGTCGAGTCACCAGAACGATGAAAACAACCCAGAGGCCAGTCCGAGCCCAAACCGCCGTGAGGAAAACGCCGGTACAGCATGTCTGGAGGATTGGGCAAGCGAGATAATGGATATTGAAAGCGAATCAACTAGGGCGTCAGACAATGACGAGAACTTGGACAAAGCCAACAACCAGGTCCCACTGAACGTAAAGGAGGCAGAGGTCGGCACTGCAGCAGCCGCAAAGACGTCTGGTATAGGTACTGCTCCTAGGCGCGCTGCTGCAGAGGATGCGGGGCCAGAGGATGCTGGTTTTGAAGAGGAAGGCACAGCCTCTCTCCAGAGGGAACCGACTCCTGGGGTTCCGACATCTGGATGTCAACCTATTAATCCCATAGCTCATAAATCAACACCGGAGCCAGTAAAAGGCCAGCTGACAATGGGACTGATATGCCCGATTCCTAACGAGACCGCGTTTGGGTCTTGCACGCTTCCTGCAGAGGAGGAACTCACCTTTTATCCGACTGCCGTTGCCGATGACCACTCTGTTCCAACTTTGCTGGTCGAGGTTGGAAATGACTTGGCCAACCGTGCTGCTGAGGACAATTCCCTTTACGAGGACGAGGGAAATCTATCTGGTAAGTCACTCACCGTAGGCTGAGTTTTGTTGTCGTTGTACCCACCTTACCACCTAGAGTGACCCTGCCGCCCGAATCTGTGTAGTGACAGGAATATGTGACATTTGTGACAGAAGTCTGATGATCTTTGTAAATGATTCGGGGGAAGTATACCGTCACGGCTAGTTTTGCGAATTATTGCAGTGTGCCATAATTCCATGTTACCTAAACTCTTCTAAAAAGAAACGAGCGGTTTGGACTCGTTATTGTGTGTGTGTGTGTGTGTGTGTGTGTGTGCGTGCGTGCGTGCGTGCGTGCGTGCGTGCGTGCGTGCGTGCGTGCGCGTGTGTGTGTGTGTGGTGTCAGTGTGTGCGTGCGTCAGTGCGTGCGTGCGCGCGCGCGTGTGTGTGTGTGTGTGTGTGTGTGTGTGTGTGTGTGTGTGTGTGTGTGTGTGTGTGTGTGTGTGTGTGTGTTGAAAGCTTATGCACAAAATATGTCATGCAAATGAAGAAGCGTGCACCAGCAAATATATGGGTGGGCGTTCATAAGTTTGATTCGGAGGACGAAACTATTAGCTTTTTAAGTCAGCACATGTATCGCAAAGGCCAAGCAGACAGGAATTATTTTAAGTTTTCTACACGGTTATCACTACTTTCTATTTGAGGGACAGAGTTCTGTAGCGTCCGACTGTTCTTGTTTCCTTTTCGTGTGCAAGTTTGCTCTAAACAAAAAAAAGTGGCAATTTACTACCATGACTTTCGAAGCCGTATTATGACTCATACATTCTGATATGTTTTCAACCGAAGCGGAAGGAAAACAACATTGCTCACCCAATTTCAAGTGGAAGTACAGACCATCCTTTGAAGGAGACGACACAACGATCGCTTGTGTAGAAGGTAATGAATCTAGGAAGTGTCAAATATGGACGATTTCCGAGTCAGCAGACGTCAAGTTGATTTTGGAACGAAAGATGTACATGAAAACTGGGCCTCAACTTATGACGGAAGTAAGATGGACTAGAATGGGGATTTTGGTGAAACAGTGGGTCACATTTGTAAGTTCGTATTGTGAATTTTGTCGCGGATGTATTTTACTTGTAATTTATCGGTCAGTGTTGTACTGCATTGCTTCCTCATTTCCTTCTTCCTCTTCTGACCAGAATCAGGACTACATGTAGTTTGTTTTAGTGTTTGTTTTGCTGTCGTTTTGTTTGTTTTTTGTTCGGGGAGCCGGGGTGGTCGAATGGTAGAGCGTTGGACTTCTAATGCTCGGGTCGTGAGTTCGATCCCGGCTGGAGCCAAATATTTGTGCTGGCTTTTTCATCGTTGCCCCGTCCTTGATATCACCCTATGTGGTGGAAAAGGACGTTAAACCCCCAAACACCCACCCACCCTTGTTTTTTGTTGTTTTTTGGTGTGTTGTTTTTAGGGGAGCCGGGATATCCGAATGGTAGAGCGTTGGACTCTCAATGCTCGGGTCGTGAATTCGAGTCCCGAATGGGGCCAAATATTT
>JACVVK020000098.1:335000-515000 GCA_018292915.2 Batillaria attramentaria
ACACACACACACTGACACACACACAGTTCAGTGATGTACTATATATGACTGATGCAAGTTCGGCAGACGCAAAATACTGATTTACACACACACACTGGGCAAACACACACACTGGGCAAACACACACACACACACACACACACTACTGACACTGACTGACCGGCTGTGACGCGCACGCCGCACACACACTGACTGACATACTCAGTCCGACGTCAGTCTTGCACACACCACCGTCACTGCAGTGAGTGGCACGCGCGCACACACACACACACACACACTGACACTGACGCTGTGCCGACTGACCTCACACACACACACACACACCGTGGCGGCAGTGGCTGACTGACCGTGCACAACGCCGTGCTGCCAGTGACACACAACTGAAGTGACTGAGAGGACGTCAGTGTTTTCAAGTTTCAGTCTTGTGTCTTGTCAACTGAATTGTGTCAAGACTGGTGGTTGTGGATGAGTTCCCGGCCGGCTTGGGCAGTCCGGCTGTGGTGGCACTGAAGGTGGAAAGGAGGTGGGGGGGGGGGGGGCGGCTCTTCACTGACTGACAGTCCGGCCGAAGTTCGCCGTCCGGCCGGCCGCACCGGCTGAGCAGTCAGTTTCAATGTTTTCAAGTTATAAAAACTGAAGGAAATGGAAAGCCGGGAAATTTTCTGCACGTGGCCTGTCACTGACATGATACAATACTAAGGGTCCGGAGTACAACTGCACGAGTCGGCCCCCCTCCTCCCCCCCCCCCCGGCCCCCTCCCCGAATGTGCCCAACCGAGTCCCGTCCGTCCGTCCGTCCTGGCACCGCCGACCCAGTGAACCGGCCGCCAGCCGGGCGCGGCGGCCAGCACTCGTCAGTGACGTGACCACAAAAAACCCTGATGTTTGCTGCCAAACTGCCGTCATAGATAAACAGTGAGTACTTTTTGGCCGTTTAGAAATACCCTATTATTACTTGCGTTATCCCAGGTTAATAATTATGCCACATCAGTCCCACACGTCTGCCTCAGAGCAATGATGCTCTACCCCTGCGCCACAGGGGCTAGCCGAAACTCTTTAGAGTTACTGCCCTTCCAAGATGTCACAAGAGTGGTTCCAGTGATCCTAGGGTCGCAACTAGGGACGATTGTACAGATCTCGGACCTCTGCTGATGATAAACCAGTAAAAATACCTCATGTAAAACAATAAGGTATAGTTTAGTCGCCAAGCATTTACTGAATGCAGGAAATACTGGTCTATTTGATGTCGGTTTCCAGTGCTTGTTACCCTCCCCCCCCCCCCCCTCCCCGTAGTACAAGACTGCTAGGCAATAAGAGTAGTTTAGCTGCATCTAGTTGGATTCAAGAAGCAGGCCGGTCTTGAGGAAAAGAGAATGAGTGTAATCTGCTGCTAACACTAATGTACACCTTCAGTTAATTGATCAGTTTTCTATGCAGTGTTGTCTGTTGGTTACCTTCATCACAGCAGCTTCTTACTCCTTGCTCCCATATAACATTTTCAAGTGTTCTTCTCCCACACATGACTTGCAAATGTTGTTGCAGCTTCCAGGGTTTAGCCAATGGGATTGTAGACAGCAATGGCATCAGGTGAAGACGGACAGTACTATGTCGAGCTCTGCAAAAACCCTATCCGATTTGAACCGGTCAGCAAGGCAAACAATGTGTTCTTTGACGATGCCAACAAACAGGTATTTGGTTACACCTCATGATTATATATTTGTACTACAGATAACAGTCAATCCTGGTAGTGATAACTGTGGCCTAAAATGGATTGAGGTTAGTGTATGTGTGTGTGTCAGTGTGTGTGGCAGTGTGTGTGGAAGCTGGGATAGCCGAATGGTAGAGCGTTGGACTCCCAAAGCTCCGGTTGTGAGTTCGAATCCCGGCGGGGGCCACATATTTGTCCTGGCCTTTTTCTCGTTGCCCCGTCTTTGATATCACCCATACGTGGTGGAAAAGGACATTAAACTCCCAAACACCCACCCACCCACCCGTGTCGGTGTGTGTGTGTGCACTAGTTGCACACTGTGTGTGTGCTAGCACGTGTGTGTTAGCTTGTAGTTATCTGTATTGGATGGTAGTGGGGAGGGGAATATGTGCAGTTGTATGTGTGGAAGTGTGCATCTGTATCAGTGTATGAGTGCATGCAACTATATATGTCTTCTGCGTATTGAGTGTGTTTATGCACGTCATGTGCCCGCCAGACCATATACATTATTAATCTCAGGTGTTTCACTAAGCATTAGTTGTAGAAATCAGAACTAATTTCTGTCAGAACAGAAAAGCATATCATTCTGTGCTTGAAATTGTGTGTCTTTCAGGTGTTTGCTGTCCGTGCTCGAGGAGCTATGGGCGTGGTGGTGAAAGGACCTGACGAAAAATCAGTGGCCACTTTCAGGTATGGCAGTGCATTGACTCACAGCAACATCATAGTTCATCTTCCCAGACTACACTGACTCAGGATTATTCATCAAAGTCCAGATTTTGTGATTAAGTGGCTGTTGGAAGCTTTCAAAGTTTCACTGCAATGCTGGGTGTATTCAGTGTTTCTGGCTAAACTTTACGATACCTAGAGCAGTTTCAAGAACACATTGTTAATTATTGTCCAGTAGAGTAAAATCTCTGCGTTTTCTTTTTTTTGACAATTCTTAGGGGTTTTTTTGTGTTTTTTTTTACGATACCTAGAGCAGTTTCAAGAACACATTGTTAAGTATTGTCCAGTAGAGTAAAATCTCTGCGTTTTCTTTTTTTCTGACAATTCTTAGATTTTCTCCCCCCTTGCATGATTGAAAAGACTTGTGAGAAATATGAATTTGGAAAAAAGCTTGAGTATCGTGAAGTGTATGGAATGTGCAATTTCAGAACTGATGATAAGGGTGATGTTGTATCCATCAAGTTCTCCCCTGATAAACGGGTCCTGGCGATTCAGAGGATGCCACGAACTGTGGTAAGTTAAACGTCTTTCTGTTTATAAGAATGTATTGCTTTTTTGTCTTGTTTTGTTTGAGTTTGCTTGAAGATAATTCTTTTAAATGTGTATTGTGTATAATGCTTTTTTTGCTTTTTTTTTAAAGAAGGGATTGCATAACTAACGTGAGTCAAGGTTGGTTGGAGATAACATGATTAATTTGGACTTCATCATGAGATGTATGTCAGTGACATTTCAGATGCACACTTTACTGCTGACCGGTAGGAATTTCAAGTGCTTGAATGTTTTGCATTTATAGATACAGTTGGGTTTGTGTGTGTGTGTGTGTGTGTGTGTGTGTGTGTGTGTGTGTGTGTGTGTGTGTGTTTCAAAGTAGGCATTTGTTTCAACAGTTTGTGTGGAAGAGGTTTTAATATTTGTACTTTGAATTTACAGGAGTATGTCAACTTTAACAGTGATATGACATCAGAACAACAGGAATACTCTCATTCATGCAAGGTACTACAGTTCGTGTAGATATTTTAAACATTAGTTGCAGTTTTTTGGAATGGAGAGGGATGGGGATTCTTGTTGGGCCTGGAGTATCCCTTACAAACTGTGCCTTTGTACTCTCTCTTTCTCTCTATATAGAGAGAGATCTATGTGCAGCGTGTGTACATTTTCAGCTGTACGTATTTTCACGTAGAGTAGGCTTCAGTAGAGTTTCTAATTCAGACCTACCTGCAGTGATTCTAATTGCTCCTGACCTGTATAAACATACAGTCCGAAATTCAAAATCACCATTAGGATTTTCAAAGCATTAAAATCAGTTGAACATCTTCCAGAACTGATTGTCCATTAATCTTTTCCTTAAATGGGCAGTCATTCAAATTTGATTAGAATTTAGATATCAAGTGACACTCGTCATGTCTTCCTATCTGTTCAGCTGTTCTGAAGCTGTGTTTGCTGAACTCTCTTGTTCTAGGGCAAAGCAGACATACTTGGCTTTGTATGGACGGGTGTCAATGAACTTGTCTACATCACAGGGAAAGGACTTGAGCATTACCAGGTGAGAAAAACCAATGACAATGCCTCTACCTTAGCCACAAGCTGTCAGGAAAACTTACTTTCAAATTTTTTTTGGGGGGGGTATGCGCTTTACTAGCTGTATTTTGAACATTTCTAGATCGAGAATGTGATCTATACGTTTCTAATGGATTAGGGAAAAACTATTTAACATTAAACAGCATTATTTGACTTGGTGAGGTTATCAGTTTTCCTGAGACCAAACCAGGGACATTAAATGGGATCGGGCAGAGAATACATTTGAAGGTCCTGCCATACTAATGCACTAGTTTGTTGTTTACCAGTAGTTTTCTGTCTTTTTCTCGTGCTTTGCAGCTCCAACCAGACAAGCGCACCTTCAAGTCTCTGAAGTCGTTCAGCCTGGACATCAAGTGGTACTTCTGGCTAGTGAGTTGTGTGAACTGCTATACTCATCACAAAAAGTCAAGGACCAGTTGTTAAAACCTGCCTAACTCAGTGGATGATAATGATAATGCAATACCTTGTTGTGTGTCCATGCCAGCTTATACTGGTCAGCTATCAGCAGTATCAAAAGCCAAGATTTTAATCATATAAAAGCATGTTGCCATTTTGTTCAAAAGTTGATGTGGTGCGAGTTCTGAGGGGTTAATTTTGATCAAAGTTTTGGGCGTTTTTGCTGAATCCTTCAGGCTGTGCAACAGGTTTGTATTTTAGGGCGCATGCATAGCTGTTCTAGTACTGTGTTTGATGGGAATTGTTTTCCACCAATTGCTCGTGGTGTTGCAGTCCAATTCTGGTTTTCTGCTGCTGTCCAGTGGGTCTGCGGGCAATACTCTACATCCTGTACAGTTCAAGGTAACCGGCCTGCAAAGTCAGCTATTTGCATATCGGCCAAGAAGGGGTTTAAACTGGTTATTTGCATTCGACCAAGACAGTTTCATGGCTTAAAATTTTCCTTTTGGTGGATTTCCACTTTTGGCTAAATATTTTCCTTCCCCCAAAAAGTGTGTTCCTCCTCTGAAGCACTTAGCATCATGCCAAAGCGCACCAAATTGCGTAGATTTAGTCTAATTCTAAATTTTTTCCTCCAAAAGATGTGTTCCCGAATCTGAAGCATAGTGCAGTTTTGGGGCAGACCTTTGCTCGTGGCTTTGCGTCATCATCGTCATCATCGTCACAAAATACTACTACTCCTGGGGAGGAAGTAAATGCCAACAAATCATCCCTCCACTTACACATGTAAAGCTTTGATGAAATCCTGATGTGTTAAGTGTAAGAAATTACTGCATTTGCCGCCAGATGGGGATGATGACTCGACTGCCAAAGTTTGAGGTGGATCTGCCGGCAGTGCCACGACCCAACAAAGCCCAGCTTCATGATCGGGATGTTATCATGGCCATCATGTGAGTTAAAAAGTTATCTGGTATGTATACTCGCTTATTACTTAAGAAAGGCATTTATTGTCTTTGTATGTCCATCTTGACATTTTCTGTGTGTTCATGCAGCAAAATTGTCCATGGAACCACAATTTTTCTCAGAAGGTGGTGAAATTTTCTCTGCGAAAAACAGTGATTTCCTTAGGGAAAAAGTTGCGAATTCTCAAACAGTTCACAAATGGCCCTGTATTCTCAGTTGTCCCAGCTAATGGGAGGGGCCATGGAATGAAAATTTTATAAAAGGGCAGAGTGTCATGTAACACTGTGATTGTTACATCTTCAGTCACATGTGTTTGGGCTAACGTCAGTTGATATAATTGTGTGTGAGTGGTCAGCCTGTCGGACTTTTTGTGTTTATTTGCTAGATACGAGTACCTGTATGTCATTGTCCTGAGGCATCCCCCCAACGCAGCTCAAGGTGCGGAAATCGTCATGTACCAGGTGCAAAAGTGAGTCAATGTCTTTTCACACCATTCTATATCTACTTATTTATCTACTCTATGTGTTTTTTGTTGGTATTTTTTGTTTGTTTGTTTGTTTCTTTTACAAAAAAGAAGATATTTCAGGGAAATGTTTCTCTCCAGATTTGCTGTTTCCTCATGTGCTTGATTTTGTTTATCATGACAGGGAAGGCGCAGCTCGTAAGACTGATGTTCTGCGACTTGACATGAGTGGCCGCTTTGCAATCAATGTGGTGGACAACCTTGTCATGGTTCACCATCAGGCTTCCAAGGTCAGTTACAACTGTTGAGTATTTTTATTATTTTTGTGTTTCATGCAGGCGTAACACATGATACCATGATTCCGTAATAACCTTAACTTTTTCGACCTCTTTTTATACTGAAAAATCTTCAATTTGACAGTCTGGTCAAAAACCAAGGAGCAAAAAAGAAGTTTCAGTTTTTCTTGCTTTGTTTTAGACGTCTGTGATATTTGACATCAAGCTTGATGGAAAGTTTGATGGCTACGCACGTTACCACTATCCTGTGATGTCACCTCTGCCTATCAAGCCATTCAAACTTCTGCTTCCATGTGAGTAGCGAAACTGTAATACCCCTTGAATTTTTTGGCAGTTTCAGTGAGTATTAATTTCAATTTCAACGCTGAAGATTTTGATTTTTGTTTGATTAAAGTTTTGACTGTTTGTGGGAGCCAGCAGTCTGGTTCATCTGGAGTTGTAGTCACATATTGTGAGCATGCAGCCTATGATTGTCTCAGTTGTATATTTACACACACAAAATCATTCTTAGATCTTTAGCTGGGATTTCACTGGTTTTGTAGCTGTATAATATATATGTACATGTATATGGTATATAGCCCTGCTTTAACATGACTGGCACGTACTTGAGCTTGTGATGTTCGTTGCAGCGGTGAACATGCAGGCCGGAACTGACAAGACGGAGTTCACCTGTGACCTTTGTATCCTTGTGCACGCTGTTCTACATTCTAGATGTAGCAAACATGTCAGTTTTAAAATTAGACAGTTTCGTTTTATGGTGTGATTATACACTTACGATTGTGCTTTATGAAATCCTTGACCTCTATCAGATTCTGCCAACTGGGTTGTCTTTCAGCCCGACATTGTCATTGATGCTAAGCTTGGTAAGTCAGACCATAGCAACAGTTAACTTTATGTTTGAAACGGCCCCCGTAGTGTAGTGGTTAACACTTCGGACCATGGACCGGGAGACCCGGGTTCGAATCCCAGCCGAGGCAAGCGGGATTTTTCCTACCCAGGTCGGCTCCTACCCAGAGCGGGTGTGTTATGGGCCCAATGGGGAGGCTGTTGCCACACAGCCGAGATTCACCCACTTCACGGGTGCGACTTTGGGGGTGCTTCCCTTGGTATGACACGTCTTATGATGTGGATGATTACATGGCCGGCACTGCAGGTGCCGTAGTTCCTGGGCCTGGTTAATGCTGGGATATTTATGACAGGAAGCGTGGAATGCGGCCCTGCCCCTGTATGTTTGAAACGAGTGCTGAGGGTAAAAACTGCCCGAAATTTTCAGCTTCTAATAGTAAAGACTTTTTGGGGCCTAACGCTTCCATACCTGTAGTACACATCAATACGAACAAATTGCTAAAAATAGCCATCAGTCGGCATTGTCTAGTTGGAGTTCAGTCTGCAACCAAATATGCTCAGTGTGCGGTACGTTCTACGTACGCAGAACAACATATACGCCAACCTGAATCACCACAATGGTGCCAGGTGCCATAGTGTGACCCAGGTGACTGATTCTGACGCATGGATTAAGCGCATTGGATGAAAAGTTTTCCACAGCGATGTTGTGTGCCTGATAAACATATTGGGAATTTAATATACATCGTTACCTAAGCACACTTGCTTGTTGATCTTGGATCTTCTGTCAGTAAGAATGATTATTGTAGTGACTACTGTTGAAGTCAGTGAGGTTTTCTTGTTGTTTTCAGGTTGTTTGTGGACACTGCGTTTGAATCTTGTTCCCATAGTGACCATGCTGCCAGACAAGGTAAGACCAGTGTTTTGGTGTGTGTGTGTGTGTGTGTGCCCCCCCCCCCCCCCCAACCTTTGATAGTTTACTGTGTGGTAAAGTTTTCATAGATGTGTTATGATTTTCTCTCAGAGTACATTCATTACAAATACAGTAGAACCTCTTTTGGGTGACCCTTAGATACCCGTATTATTATTGTTAATATGTGGTACATGTGCTGCTTGCAGGTGAAGTTGATCCAGTTCTTGCTGAATCGTGGCGAGAGCAAGAGCGTCCTGCTGTCCGTGTGTCGAGACATGTTGATACCAGGGCAGCAGACGTCACTGCCCGTCATCTCACAGGTGTACGACATGCTGAACCAGGTCTACAAGGCTTACCTGGAAACAGAAGCACACATGATGGTGTGTATTTGTTCTTTATGCAGGGCTTGAAATGTTCTACCTTTTGGAGGATTTTCACCTTTGGCTAAAAAAGTTTCCTAACAGGTTGACGAATTCTAAAAAATTTCCTCCGAAAAAAGTGTTTCCTCTGAAGCATGATAGTTTTGGATTTTGTTGTTGTTTTTTTTTGCTTTGTTTTAGAGATTATTTTTGTTGTTTTGTGGTTTTTGGTATGTGATATTTCCCACAATGCAGTGTTTGTGTTTCAGTCTGTAGAAAGTTCTGCATCTCCGGCCGCTTCAAGGAGCAAAGTGATCATCGACCAGTCAGACATGTTCACACATGTGTTCGCTGTTTTTGAAGAACATAAGGTGAGCTGTCAGGCTGGTCTGCCATAGACTAAAAAGTGTCTGTTTCATGTTTTATATATCTCCTGTAAGTTTACTGAAAAGACCTACTTCTATGATATAATGGCTTACATTGCAAAAACACTTGTGCTGTTTTTCTCATGGCAATGAGAATTTGGGTGCAGATTTTATTGTGTAATATATGCCTCTCTATGTTACAAAGATTAGTTGTAAGGAGGTCAGGTTTGTGGCTTGCAATATGTTTTCCTGTCTAAATCGTAAGTCCATGAGAAGTGTTAATCAGAGTAGTCAGGCCTCTAGACAAAGGTAAACAATACATCATTACATACACATCTAAATGTCGCACACGTAGTTGAGTGGTGTTTTATCAAAGTGTGTGGTGTGTTTTCGCCTGCAGGACGTGCCGTACAAGTTCATGGTGGCCGTGTTGATAGAGTACATCCGCTCACTCAACCAGTTCGTCATCCCAGTACAGGTTTCTGCTATTTGCATCATGTCTCAGACAGTTGCTTGATACCAGAATGTACTAAATTGAAGAGAAAACATCAACACTCACATCAAATCAATCATAAATCTTAGGGTAACCACCCCCAAAAAAACCCAAGTTGATGTTTTCCTGTTTTTCTTTTGACAGAATTCTCTCCATGCTGGTAATTTCCATAAAATCAGTAGCACTGTGTGTTTGTGATATACACAAATTTATATTTCTAGTGCATATATGCCAGCCTGAGTCAACACAACGATTTCAGATGCAATTTTTTGTCCAAATCCTAAGTGACTGATTCTGAAGCAATTTGACGAAATGTTTTCCACTGCGTTGTTGTACGCCTGACAAACATACAGAGACTTCAAGCCTTTTGTTACTCTCATAACTATATGAAAGAAACAAGACTATATTCATTATTGTACACATTCCATGTGTTTGTATGTGATGGCAGCACTTCCTGTACGAGCTGATCATCAACATCCTGGTGCACAACAACTGTTTCTACCAGCTGCACCAGTTCCTGCAGTACCACGTGCTGGGCGACTCCAAACCTCTCGCTTGCCTCATGCTCTCGCTGGAGAGCGTCTACCCACCTGCACATCAGCTTGCCCTTGACATGTTGAAGGTGAGAATGTCCAGGTTAGGCAAGGTGGCAGTATGCAGCTTCAGTTCTGAAGTTTTGACTATGAGTGCTCGTACGTCTGAAATGGGTCAGGGCTTAAAATCTTCCACCTTTCAGTGGACTCTCTTATTTACTTACTTACTTAGGCCCCTGGCTCCAAGTGGAGCATAGGCCATCGACAACTCTTTGCCATTGCACTCTGTTCTTGGCTATTCTTGCCACTCCAAGTGGACTTTCACCTTTGACTAAAAGTTTTCCTCCCCCCAAAACATGTTTCCTCTTCTGAAGCACTTAAAATCATGCCAAAACATGTTAAACTGCACAGATTTTTAATTCGATTCAAACATTTTCCTTCCAAAAAAGTGTTTACTCCTCAGAAGCACTTAAAACCCTGCCAAAATGTACCAAATTCCACAGATTTTTAGTCTAATTTTTTTTTTTTTTAAATTGCGGGGGAGCATGCCTCCAGACACCCCCAGCACAACACAGCTGCTTTGCAGACACTCTGTCGTGGGTTTGCCACTTTGTGATGAAATGCTATACACTTTTCCTTTTCAGGGCCATTTTAAGCCCTGATAGGTGCATGCTGACATCTTTCCGTTCTAGTAACATGATTGTCTGTTCCTGGTTTCATTGGCTGATGCCTTGTGCATGTTTTCAGAGGTTGCAGACGGCAAATGAAGAGATCATTGAGGTGCTGCTCTCCAAACATCAGCTTCTTCCAGCATTAAGGTATGGGACTGTGATTTGAAAGTTTTGTATGGTCCATCTTTGTCAGATCTCCAAAAGTGCAATGATTGATGCTCGAATACCGTGTAAGTTTGCCATAGATGCTTGCAGTATGTGTATATATATCTCTCACTAAACTTTTTTTTCTGAATTTGAATCAAGGCTCCAGCGTATTTTTGTCGATTAAATCAGTTTGAAAAGGTACCAATAGTTTTCAGATACTCCGTACAAACCACAAGCATGGTTTCAGAAGATTGTGACATCTCACACACTGAGATCTGGCTCCAATGGAACTGCAGAGCACTGTGGGACAGTTGGACACAGCGCAGCTTAATTATATCGGTTACATATTTGTCCTGCAGGTTCATTCGTAGTGTGGGGATTGTGGACATGGTGTCATCGCGAAAGTTCTTGGAGGCCGCACAGAACACAGAGGATGACCTGCTGTTTTACACAGTATTCAAATTCTTTGAACAGCGCAACCAGCGATTACGAGGCAATCCTCGTTTTCAGCCAGGTAAGGGTTCGTTATGTTGCCTGCATTGCCAACACGATTTCTTTTTCTTTCTTTTTTTATCAGTGGATAGAACCAGGTGATTGTCACCGCAATAGTCAAGGGCCCTATTTCCTTTTTAGTTTGTGAGTTCTTTTTGACCCCCCAGTACAGTTTCCATCAAGCTCTCAGGCAGTTTATCTAAATTTTATGTGGCGATATGCCTTCGTGAGAGCAAATGCTCCTGTCAGGTTCACACCTTAGTTTTATTTTTCCTCTGGTTGATATGTATTGTTTTGTGTATAGCGCATGGCTGAACATGCAGATGGGTCACATTTTAGGGAAATGGAAATTGTAGAAAAATGTACTCACTGTCATACTACTGTATTGCAGGTGAGCACTGCGAAGAGTACATGAAAAAGTTTGAGGCCCTGTTCGGAGCAGAGGCGTTCATGCAAGTACAAGTCAACATGTGAACAACTTCTTCAGTATGAGATACTGTGTTTAGCTGCCCGCCACTGAAAGATGTCTAAAATACACCATGCGAGTCAGAAATACTGCAAGTAATTGATGATTCATGGAAATATGGACCTCTCCAGCAGCCTGTAGTAAGCGTTGCTAGGGCCCACAAGAAGGGCCCACGAGTGGTTGCATCTTCATTGCTGTTGACATTACTAGTGTGTTGTGTGTATGGTGTGAATAATTATGCGTGTGTGAGAGAGAGAGAGAGGGAATTAAATGTGCAATATGAATCAGTGGAGAAATAATTATTATAACTATGTTCAGTAAGGGTACAATTGTTGTTCAGATTGAACCATTAACCTGGGCTCATATGTAAAACTCGAGGTTAATTTAACCCACGGCTACAGGCCTAACCCAGACTAGGACAAAGAAATCCCAAAACAAAAGGAAGCGAAGAAAGAAAGACAAAAATCCTTCTATAACGGCATAGGTACCCTGCTGGGATGGACCCGCTTCCTGATTTAAAACAAAGAACAACGAAAATTTAACCCTAGAGCTAGTTTAGTTCGAGGTTAGACTCTAACCCGGGGCTAAACTCCCTAACCCCGACTTTTACATGCGGGCCCTGGTGTGAACTGATTACAGAAGGTAAAGAAACACTTGGCAATATTTTGTGCTCTTCAACAAATATGTGACATAGGTTGCCACAATGGCAACTTTCTGTGTTAACATGGATTCTGCATGGCTGTACTGTTTCCTGAGAAACGCACTCAATTATAGGATCAGGCGTTTGTGTGTATGTATGTGTGTGTGACATTCATCATCAGGGCATTTTTTTTTTTTTTTCACTCGTTACATCCATCCATCCATCTTCTCTCTCTCTCTCTCTCCATGGGATGATTATATGGAACAAAGTAATAAAGAAGTGGGATCAATGGGCACTTTATTGTTTTGAGGATGAGAACACGTGATGAGACTGGTGAATCTGATTCGATCCACAAGTTGCCATTTGTATTCCACTCAATTCAGGCACACCATGTCACCATTTTGTTCATGTCTACACTTGCACTTGCATTACAACACTATTCAACATGTCGACACGGGCAAAAAACACGGTGGCTACGGAACACAGTACAATATATTGCTCTTCAATAAATCTCCCCGTGGTACATTTATTGATCTGAACGTCGCTCAGGGCTTCACATCCGCGTCGGACGTCGTTCATGGACCAATTTAATTTTGAAATGCCCGACCATGTCCACTCACTGCTGTGCCGTCGTCACGATTCAGGACACGTGATGGGGTCTCACAAAACAGGGACAAAGTCACATAGCCAATTTTGAGACAATCTGCAAAAACTGATCTGGGGTCAATTCTGGTGATTTTGAGATTTTTGCATCCTGGGAAAGTTTCAACACTGTGAATAACTTCTAAGTATGCAAAAAATACTTACCACCACCATTGTCACACTTATACCAGCCATGTTCTCAAAATGTCCGCTTTTCAACAGCAATTTTTTTAGCAAACATATCTCAGGCTTATTTATTATACCAATTACTCAAACTCGCCCTTTGTCCCCCTTTTGTGGGAGCCCGTCACGAATGTCCAATACCGTTTTGGTAAGCCAGGACATTTTGTCCCGTTCAAGTTTCCACGGATGTGAAGCCTTGCATCAATATCGAGGCATGTGTGAGATATCTAGTTATACGTGCACACACATGGAAAATCATGCTGAGGTACACGGAGGTGTGCATGCGTCAATGATTTGTGCGTTGTTCGGAAGGCTACCCGTGTAAGTCTACAGTATTTTCACATTCACACTTCTGATTAGCTACTGCAGATTCAGTTTTGTTAGAAGTGATCACACTTAGCAACGCAAACAATCTGAAAGCAATTTTACACCACCAGTACATGGTTTATAATTTTTCTCGGCTCGTCATCAGTTTTCTTCACTGTGTTATGTATAGTTAAAATAAGTTCCAACGACAGGCAGACAGAAAAGAAAAAAAAAAAGCATCAGCTGCTATTTAAATGCATAATGAATATTGCATTCTACCTGCCTCATGCCTGTGAGTATGATAAGCCTTCTAGCCTCGCTAACCAGTAATGAGTATCAAAGGCTGAGCTCAACAACCGTTGTGGTTTTCGCTTATCCTTTTCACAAGTGTATTTTGTCTGTGAAAAGCGCCGGTTTTTATCTTGCTGAGGTGTTTTGCTGGTGTCAAGCATCACACTACATGTACTCAGACAGCTGCACAGTAACAGCAGGTCAAAGGCTGGCGCTGAGCCAGCAGAAAGGCCCACAATGACCTGGTGAACACAAGGACTGAACAAGAGGCTTGTTGCCCAGCCAACGGTAGAGTAGAAGAATTTGAATATTTGATCTCTTGCACAGAGTGCACACAGCAATGAATTGCATTACGAGCTCTACTAATCATTCAAAAAGAGTATTTTGAGTCAGTGTCTACAGGTGCGCTCGCAAGTATTTCGAGTCTACAGGTGCACTCACACATGAAACTGTTCCAAAACATAAGCTGGCCTCTTTGAAGCCTGCTAAAAACTGAAACAGCATGGTAAATACTTAGTTGGAATCTTGTACATTAAAACTACAACTGAACAAAATCAAAATTGCTTCACTTGCTTCAGTCTCACTTTTAAGCTGAAAGTACATGGCCACCGGTGGGTGTAGCATCACAGGCAGTACATATCTAAAACGCCGCTGTGTTAAAAACAAAATGAGTACTGTAATATGAACACTTATCAACACAACGCAGGCTCATTCTGTCAAAGAGATGAGTAGATCAAGTGACTAAGTATTGCAAATACATGTTCACATCAGTGTCAAACCTTATTACACTTTTCACTCATTGCACAAGAACAACTCTGACAGCACAAAATACGCAGAACATAAAACCGTCTACACACATTATCTGTTGTGAAATGAAACTAAAAGATATATGTATAAACGATGCGGACTAGCTGTACTGATTGTAACATTTATGTCCAGGCTGCCCCAAATATTGACCAAAGTGGTTTAACTGAACACAGCATCAAAATGTAACAAGACTTGAAGTACAAAACCAAAGGACAAGCAGTCGTCGCATCTTGATCCATTAGAGGCTTTTTGTGTTTTAAAAACACACAAGAATGTGTAAGGCTGACACCATATGGTCTTGCGGCATATTTGCACATAATCTCAAAGCTGAAGAAATTAAGCAACAATACCTACCACAGAAACTGCATTTATAACTTTTTCACAAACCTGAAAGTTTCAGGCTGCGAAACACGGCAGCTGCCTTAAAGCAAGTGGGAGATAAAGCGTGAAACCCGACCCTCTTGCATGATACTAACTGATCTCCGGTCCATTTTGAAACCAGCCCCTTTGCAGGAACACTGGGGCACGGTTTGTCAGTGTGGTTCATTAAGTACACTGTGCAGACGAAGCACAGTGCCCGTGATTTGATTATTGCAGTAATTTTTTTTAATTTTTTTTTAAATTTTGCTCCTACTTCAGCTGGTAAAGCAGGCAAAGCAACTTGCAGATGTAAAACATTTCAGGACAACACACGACAAGAAACTGAAACAATCATCCATGAGTTATACACAAGTGTTATGTAGGCTGATCCCAAACATGAGTGCAAGCTACACAATAGGCACATCTGTTCACCGTAAACAGAGGGAAAATATTGTAACAAATATAAAACTCCAAGGTGAGATCATCTACAGACAAAACAAGAGAGCCGTTAATTCATGTTCTGGGAATGTCGACTACCAACATCAACTAGAAATCAAAAATTGGTCACCAGGACTATCAGAATAACAACAAAATATAAATCTGTACCAGTTCAACAGCAACTAGTAATCACAATCAACCGATCAACAGCGCATGACTTGGTCGAACGAAGGTACAATGTTATAAAATCAAACTTGTGTCCAGATACATGAAACCGACTTTGATATCACCCATACATGGTGGGAAAGGACGCTAAACTCCCAAACACCCACCTCCACCCGCTTGCACATCACTTTCACACTTTACCATCCATCAATCGGTGATCACTGTTCCTTCATTATGCACATGCCCCTTTCTTAGCCCTCGTAAACCTGCATCTACCTACATCTGTGTCTTCAAAACGCATCTTTGCCTTTCATATTTATGATGAGAAATTCCAGTAGCCGTTGCGTAAAGTTGAACATGCATACTTTATTGATTACCAGGAAGATGTGATAAAAACTTCTTCAAAACTCTTAACTCTAACTCTCCGAAAATATCACATAACCACACACACACACACACACACACACACACACACACACACACACACACACAAATGTTTACTTGCACCCATGACATAAAGCCAGATCTGGACACCACTACATCAATCCCTCATGTTCGGGTCGCACTTAATTGCTGCATAATATAATTCAAATAACAGATTTGAAAAAGGCAAGAAGCATCTACAACCCGGGTAACACAGTGCCCTGAAATTAATGTGAACGGAAAATGCCCAACGCAAGTTTCGTCATGAATGAAAAAATAATACCAATTAGTTCCATTGACTAGGGTTGTCAAAAACAAAGCAATAAATTAGAACACAAAAAACCTAATCTCTTGATTTCATACATGCATTAATATCATCAGCTTCAGTAAAACAAGTTACAATGTTTCTCTGAACTTTCTACAACCTGAGTCAGTGAGTGCTTGACCTTGGACAACAAAAACGCACACAGACATTAAAAAAAATGTTTTAAAACAAAATTATGTAGTACACATTTCAGTAGGTCAGCACAACAAGCAATCATGTAAATACAAGGAATTGCTCACATTCATGACTCGGTCAAACCAGTGTTTTGAGAACACACATATCAAGCAGAACTGAAGTGTTAACTTAAAGCTTGTAAACCACCACAAGAAAGTGTTAGCCAAGCATTCATTCACACTGTTGGCTCACAAGTGTAAACCATAGTGAACGCATCTTCCATATTTTCCCCTAAAATTTGTTGTTTAACCATTTCAGTGAACAGTTTGGATGCTAACACAGAACCCTGATCCAATCTGGATAACCCATACACGGAACAAAACAGCAGACTTGTATGAAAACAGACAACTGACCTACACAAATTTTGAGTATCTGAAGAAGAGTGTTCCAGTAAAACCTGCTCAGGTAAACCTCCACTACAAGATCCTGTCTCAAAGGAAATTGTCTCTTTCAGTCCAAAAATAAGCTTTTCCACGATCAAAACTGTGATCTAACAAAACGGACCTTCAGAGATCTGTAACAGGTATTGTGGCAGATGGCAGACATCACATACATTTACACATGCAATGTACTCAAACAGCCATCATGAGAGAAAACAAAAATCTCAATGCAACATCACCTGCACATCCACACACACACACACTTCACTCGGCCTTTGTGTGTACAGTATGAGTGCTGCCGTTTGCTACGGGCGAGCCGTTGGCTATACCCTTGGTCTTAGCGGCCCCGTTCTTGAGTTTGTCGGAGCGGCGTTTGATGTAGGCGTTGATGTAAAAGTTGCCGAAGAGGATGAGCATGACCACCATGTATCCTGCTAACAGGTTCTGTCCCCAGCGGGGGAAGTCACACCCGATGCGTATGGAGTTCACCGTGTGAGTGAAGGTCACACAAAACTGCACCTGTAGGCAAAAGAGATGCACATGAGAGATTTTCATTTGGCAAACACCATGGCTTTTAATAAGCACTTAGGCTTTTTTAGCATTTGATGGTACAAAATGATGAGAGAAGTGATTACGGTATCACTCAAGATCAGTAACAAATATACGCTAAGAATCGCAACTACAGTAATCACAACACATACACAAATTCATTGCACCAATACAGATTTACCAAATTCATTGCACCAATACTTTAACCAGATACCAAACCGTACTTGTCCATTAAACACCATTTCTGAAACAATGGAATGTGTTTTGTTTGTGTGTGCGGGTGGGAAATTTTATTTTTCAAAACTGGGAAATACATGTCTACCAGACCTTACAGAACTGGAGCTGCTGCCCAGATTCAAACCAGCTTGAACTGAACCGTGGCCTTACTGAATCAATCTGTCTTATGCTCAAAAAGCCACAGAGGTGGCCCAGAGTATCCCGTTCTCAACACCACCAGGCTTAACACTATGATGCCTGATGAAGCATGTGGATACACTAAACTCACCAGCTGGAATCGAGTGATGTAGCGTTTCCACCACAGTTTGCCCTTGAGTGAAGGGATGGCGGACAGCCCATAGTATGTATACATAACCACGTGCACTAGACAGTTCATCCAGGCTCCAAACCAGGCTGGAACAAGCAAGGTTTACAGTCATTCAATAATAATAATAATCGTGTATCGTGTGGCACTTTTAGTACCTAATTTCTTGAATTGGCTCCAAGCACTGTGAGCTGAATCCAAACATGCACGCTCACGTGAATCACGCATTTTCTCACACACCGGACAAGAACACATTACAACCAGGGTCAGCTTAGCCCGGGGTGACCAAATGCAGCCGCTCCGTCATCAAATGGATCTCACCTTCTTAGCGACTAATTGAACAGTTGTTCCTGCTGCTTGTGTTGTACTGTGTAGCTGCGATTTTATTGTTTCAGCAATCTGTATTGGTCTCTTGTGTGTGTGTGTGTGTGTGTGTGTGTGTGTGTGTGTGTGTGTGTGTGTGTGTGTGTGTGTGTGTGTGAGACAGAGCATGGGAGAGGTTAGAATCATGATTTTCTTAAGTTATGCATAGTTGATTTTATGCCATGTCTTGTTCGTTTTATGTTCCATATGTAATGTCATCTATTTCAGGCAAAATATTTCCCTTTTAGGGATGAATAAAGAATTTTCAACTCAAATCCATTCAAAAACTGTACATACACATTCCACCTGGGATGAACATAAGGGTCCACCACCAGATGTTGAGCATGGATGCGTGATGGAAGACGTGCAGGAAGGTGATCTGTTCGTTCTTCTTCCTCACGATCATCAGCATGGTGTCCATGAACTCAATCGCCTTGGAGAAGAAGTACCACCACAGTACACTGGCCACCTGTTGGCAGAGAAACCAATCCAATCCGGTCTAACATAATGACCAATTGTGATGCCCAAAGATACAGGACAGTTTTTAAATGCAGACATATGTCCTGTTTTCAGGGTTTAGAATTGCATGATCCAAAAGGAGTGCAAAACGTGTGCAGCATTTAGTGATGGGAGTGGCAAAGCCACAAGCGCGCATCTGCTGTAATGTTACGGGTGTACTCCCCCAGACTTTTTTCTCGTTTTTTTAAATTAGATTACAATTTGTGCAAGTTCGGTGCATTTTTGCACGATTTTAAGTGCTTCAAAAGAGGAAACAATGTTTGTGCAGGGGAAAGTTTAGGAATGAAACTAAAATCTGTGAAACTGGGTGCATTCTGATGTGATTTTCAGTGCTTCAGATGAGGAAACACACTTTTGGGGGGGGGGAGGGAAATTTTTAGTCAAAAGTGGAAATCCGCTAAAAGGTGGAAGATTTTAAGTCCTGATTTGATCAGGATCAAAACTCGGGTGCTTCTGATCCAGAGACCTACAAAACACATGCTGTGCCACCCGACCTCAAAATATTGCATGGACAAAGAAGAAATACTGTAGGTAAAACGTCCTGTGTTGTAACTTACCCTCAGTTCTGCCGGTTTGGTCCAGCTCTCTTTGTTGTATGAGGCACATAGTAGATCATAGTCAGCGTCCCACACACTGAGAAACATCTGAAACACACATCATAACTGACAGGGTCTATACAGATTCACAGCCTCAAAAATTCATGAATTTTCCATGACTTTTCCTGGCCATCTCTCCTCTTTTCCATGACACCTTCCTCGCCCTCTTTAACACCGACACACGCGAGGGTAGAAATTATGAGCTTATCCAAGTTATCGCAGTCAGCAAGACCAATGTTCAGAGTTAGTCATTAGCCTTATGGGAAGGCAGTTAGTTGGTATTTTTGGCAATCAGTCCAGTGAGTAATCACCAAGCTGACCGTTTCACTGTTGGGCTCAAAATGGCTTCCATAAAATTCTGAAAATTCCATGACTTTTCATGACTCTTGAGAGAATTTCATGACTTTCCAGGCCTGGAAAAGCTATTTCCAAATTCCATGACTTTTCCAGGATTCCATGACCTGTATGGACCCTGATAACACTTTACATCCAAAGCAGAGCACACCATATATGCACACAAGTCTACCCAATAAACTGTCGATATTGAGAACCTTACTGAAAACCACTAGTGAGATTAAGCGTAGCGCCTCACAAAATGTTTTCTTCATGCCGCCAAGTTTACTGTTGCATCACAGAATGTATTGCTTACAGTCCAGTCATCCATAACTAGTTACTACAACATAGCCACTGAACAGCAGATGTTAACAAAACTGTATATCAAACAAAAATACATTTTCAGCACCCAAAAAAAAAAAAAAAAATGAATATAAAAGCCAAGATTTTTACACTGGACACTTTTTCTTGATCAAATACACACAATGCAACAAAACTGTACAGGTGTCAAGAAACGACATTTGATTTTGCAAACAGGGACTGAGAGGCTGTTTAAACCACAACCCGGCTTCACACCGAGTTTGCCTCAACTCGGGTAGGACTCGGGTCAATAGCATAAATTTACATTACATTCTACAATGACGTCGGAAAACTTAAGTCATGCCCGCCATCACACCTTGATGAAAGCATCATGACGCCAGCTGCATATATATAGACCCTGAAATGCAGATTGGCCCTGGCTCAACCCTGCTCCCTTTTAAACCGGGTAGATTAAATATATAAACGCACCAACTGGGGTCCAACTTGGTAAAATTGGCAAGTATAAAGTTTAAACCCTTAACAGCCTGTAAGAAAGAAAAGACGGAGGAGGCGTTACCGGCGAAGTGAGCTGTGTGATACGACGTCTCTTACCTCAACGAACATGTAGAGGGACAGACCGACAAGGCCCAGATTATAAACAACTAAGAACCACTTGAGATCGAGGGGTGGACGGTTCTTCATGAAGCGCGGCCCCACCATCACGAAGATGACGTAGAGTGCCGTGAGGATCCACACAGGCCATGGTGAATTCTCTACCAGCAACCAGTTATGAGTTCGAGGGTCTGAAACAAAGGTAAATTAAGTGATGCAGTACTTACAATGGAACCCGCTTTTTAGATGCTCCTTAGCCTCTCGTTTATGAGCTATGCTAACCCCATGCATGACTGTCCGTAATTCTTAATTTGACTCTTTATCGTGCAGGCCTTAAAATCCATGATCCCAAAGGAGGAAAAGTGCGCAGCATTTAGTAACGACGTGGCAAAACTACGATTGCTTGTCTGCTTTGCACATGCATTATGCTAGGGGTGTCTGGTGCCCCCCCCCCCCCCCCAGAAATTTTGTACAAATTATGCTAAAGTTTGTGCAATTTGGTACGAGTGTAAGTCCTTCAGAGGAGGAAAAGCTACTTTTGGAGGAGAATTTTTAGAATCGGACTAAAGTCTGTGTAATTTGGTGCGTTTTGGCATGATTTTAATCGTTTCAGAGGAGGAAACACACTTTTTAGGGAAAGGCGAAGATGGCAATCCGCCATAAGGTGGATTTTTTTTAACCCCGATCGTGGCAGTCTCACGTACGCTTTTCGCATTATCATGCAGAAACTTGGTGGCGCGAGTTTCTCAACACATAATCACAAGGGAACAAGAGAGTCCCAGAAATCAAGCAGTCCGCTTAAAAAATTAGCTCTCAAGACAGGCAAGGAGTATACCCAGATGGAAAATAACCCTGCTAGTGCTGAGCCCGGATTATTCCAGACTACCTCTACGGTAGACAAATTGATTCAACAAGACCAGCTAGGTTTAACCATAAAATCCAGACACAAATTAGTTTTTCACTATATTTCATTCATTATGTTTCATTTTCTTCTCATTTTATCCTGGCCTCTTCATCACCAAGGCAACAGGCTATGTCCAAGTGTACAAGCACTCGCTGCATAAACCAGAATCTCACCACTAATCAGTCAGATATAATCACACAAAGTGGCAGAACATAAACCAATCTGACAGCCTGTTTCCCAGCATTACCCTGCCAGTATGGTGACCTCTCCCGAACAATAAGCAGCCATCACAATCTTCTGGAGCAAATTAATGTGCCCCTACAGGGAACATTACAGCCATTGTTTCTCTGTGGCAGGCAATTATGTGGCAGACTGGAGAAATGATAAAGCATGAAGGGTTGTTGTGAGGTACTTTTCAACATGTTAGACTCCAGTAAACACTGCTTGCGTCCATGCTTTTAACACTAGAACTGTGTGTTGCGAGTATACATGTTTCTCTGTGGCAGGCAATTATGTGGCAGACTGGAGAAATGATAAAGCATGAAGGGTTGTTGTGAGGTACTTTTCAACATGTTAGACTCCAGTAAACACTGCTTGGTCCATGCTTTTAACACTAGAACTGTGTGTTGCGAGTATACATGTTTCTCTGTGGCAGGCAATTATGTGGCAGACTGGAGAAATGACAAAGCATGAAGGGTTGTTGTGAGGTACTTTTCAACATGTTAGACTCCAGTAAACACTGCTTGGTCCATGCTTTTAACACTAGAACTGTGTGTTGCGAGGTACTTTTCAACATGTTAGACTCCAGTAAACACTGCTTGGTCCATGCTTTTAACACTAGAACTGTGTGTTGCGAGGTACTTTTCAACATGTTAGACTCCAGTAAACACTGCTTGGTCCATGCTTTTAACACTAGAACTGTGTGTTGCGAGTATACATGTTGAGGGAGGGTGTGTGTGTGTGTGTGTGTGTGTGTGTGTGTGTGTGTGTGTGTGTGTGGAGGCGGTAATGAGATTTTTGTTTATCAGACATCTAAAAATCTGTTGTTTGGAAAAAGGGCTTAAGTGCATATCAAATCCATGACATTCGCCCAGGTCTGTATGTACATATGATTCACTTAGATGGCCAACCGATTAAAGGGTTGCAGCTGCGCAGTGTTTGGTTGCATCCGAAAATGCTCATAAATTTTGATACTGGCTAGTTAACGGTTAACAAGAAACAAGATCTACTGACTAAATAGAAACTGTACATTTAAGATTTATTCATGACACTTCGGTCTCAATATGTGCTGCTACAAAATAAATAGGTAAAAACGAAACACATTTTCCAAAAACTACCATACAGTACATGTATCATTTTTATGTCATTTTTTGTGACCATAGCCCTCCCCCCCCCCCCCCAAAAAAAAAAAAAAAAAAAATTATTAGGGCACATTACCTGCATATGGCTTGGCCTCATCATACTGGCGAATTAGGTCTTTCAGTAAGCTTGCCATAGGAACGACTGCCTGCTACACCAGATCCTGAAACACACACAGCCAACAAACTTGAACATCTGTCGGACATGCACACTGCTGCTTTCCGAAAGTGGGACAGAGACAACAAACGTGTTCAAAAGATGCAGCTAAAATTGCCATGGCAATCCTGACCGTTCTCGCGCGCGCGCGCGTGGGCGTGGTGGCGGTGGCGGTGGTGGGCGTGGTGGGGTGGGACCGGAGGAGAGGTGGGGGGCGAGTGTGGTGAGGAAGGAAGAGGCACAGGGTGTGTTGGGCACGTCGAAGTTATCCCACTGTAGTTTTACACCTGTCAAAACTCTGGCAAAGCGCCTAGCAACATTCTCTCTTCAAAAACGGGCGAGTTTGTCTGGGATCACCGGCTGGCAAGCCACAAGAGTGCATACAACACTAGCAGGCTGACCGACAGAGCGTGAAAACACGGTAAATGGTGAGCGCAAGCCCACTGCATCTGTTTTTCCTCGTTGTGACTGAAGCACTAAAAACAGCTTGATTTCCCCATAGGAAAACTTGTGGGTTTTGGCTCATCTCTCCTCTCTCTGAACCTGAGGGGTGCAATTATTTCATTGGTTGCACACGCGCCTCTTTTTCTGTGGTATGTAGGCGACAGTGACATGCCCACAACCATGATAGAAATACATGTACTGCATGTGCATCACTTGCCTCCCCCACCCCAATGCCCAATTAAAACCTATCTATCGGTATGTGAACTGTTTACTTTGGCAATGCTGTTTGGGTACGCCATCACCGCTCGCTCGTTGCTGCTACTTCCACTGTGTGGCATGAGGACAATTTTCTAGAGGCCGCCATACATGCCTCACCAAATGCGTTTGACATACATGTACAAGCAGGACCATGCCACTTGTGCTAATGACTCATTTCACTGACATTTCATCACACCATCCTCTTTTATCACGGCATCTGAGTGTGCACCCACTCAACCGATCAATTTTTCTCTCTTTTTCTTTTAACGAATCCTCATGCGCTAAAGCATACAGTACATACGCATAACTTGGGAATGTCACATTTGAACTTTTCCTCTAATTACCTTCCAGTGAAGAATTGTGAACGGTCTAATTGTGAACGGTCTAATTATCTAAAAATATCCTTCCTTTTTCACCTGCATACGCAAAATTATAGTTACCAATACCTGTCTTATGTCACATCTGCATGTGAAGACACCGGTTAGTAATTAACATATATATATCTGACAGATTTATGACGTGACTTGTCTCCGGTTATTTTCTCATGAAGGACGGTATGATGCACCAAAATGCTGACTTGCATTATCCGTGTGCCTACGTCATTCTCCCTATCTTTTTCGCAGCTTTCTTACTGTGTCATTTCTAAAAGCGGCAACTTTGGGTGTGCCCAGTCACTCCAGTCCTTAAGATGAAGTAAACAACATCCACACCCCCCCCACCCCTTTTCCCAATGCAGCTTCTTACCTAGCAGTTCTGACGTCACTGCATCGTTTCTGCTGCCCCCCCCCCCTCCCTCTTTCTGGTGTGTAAGCGTTCTGAGTACAATAGCCTCACTACAACCCTACCGGGTGGACCCTAATCAAAGCTTGTGTTGCAACTTCAAAAGCAGCGTCTTTGTTGATCTAGCTGCCCTTTCTACCTGAGCAGCATGGCACAGTTTACCTGTACTGACTTTAGCAGGAGTGTTTCCTTAGCTTCTCAAGCTGAAAGTGCAGCTTTTTCACGCTTGTGTGTGTGTGTGTGTGTGTGTGTGTGTGTGTGTGTGTGTGTGTGTGTGTGTGTGTGTGTGTGTGTGTGTGTGTGTGTGAGACATACAGAGAGAGAAATTGAAATACATGTACATAACTTTACATGAAAACGGTGGAAGTTGTGGTCTTGTGAGAGAGACAGAGGGAGACATGAAACAAAACTATTTCACAACAGCCACAGACACTGGTCAAAGAGAAAGGGACAGAGGGAGATAGCAGGAAGTACCTGTATTAAATAAAATCAATACAGAGGACAATGAGCAGGAATGCCACACAAACTAAGTATGAACCTCTACCAGACATGTGAAACATGCACTTTCAGTGAGTGCTGATCCATGGCAGACATAAAGGCAAACTGTTATGCATATATATGTGCATATTTAATGCTGCTGTACATTTCACAAGACTAGGAAAAGACGCTTTCTTTCTATAGGCACAACCTGACCATGCTCCTGTAGCACATTTTACTAAAGGTGCCCTGTATAAGTGTGTCTGCAGGCATACGCACATTCACACCACAGACACCAGCATGTGTGACCCTCAGCATTTGATTTCACAACAATCTTTGTCTTTAAATACACTGTTATCCTAGATGCAGTCATTATCATATCTTACGTGAAGGCCAAGAGGCCTTGCCACTAATGCCAGCTTGTCACGTACACTTCTGATCACCCCTACTGATGGTTCATCACACCACATATAATCTTACAGTGTGCTTACAGGCAGAGATTTATCTGTTCACTGAAACCACTATTAGTAAATATTAGATGGGTTGAGCGACTGGGCTGGGCTCAAATGTGTGTATGTTAATCTGGACACGTTGTGGCAATGGTGTTGTTCCTGTAGTTGGTTACCCGGTTAGTACTCACAATGCATTTTCTGCAATTTTGGCAGGTTGTACCCTTCACAACATGACATGTCCCTATAATGAAGGTGGTGGGGTCAAGTTTCTTTTAGGCAAAACATCATATCTACCCTAAACTGACAGGGGATTTGTTCTAGTGGTTAAGGCATCCGACTTCGGATCCTGAGCTGCCGGGTTCGAGTCCCCGCTGGGCAGGAATATGGTGGGATTTCCCATATCGAGTCAAATCCATGTGCAGACTCGTTTGCGGTGCCTGTCTCGCCTCCGTGTACACACGCACGCACAAACATCAAGTGTGCACACTAAAAATCCCACGTTCATCTTTCGAAGAAGAGTAGGCTGTGGCCGGTGGCGTGGTAAACAGAAATACTGTCGCACGCACTAGAGTGAATAGCAGGGTGGAGGTTTGCACACAAAGTAGCGCTTAACGGCAGCAGGCTTTCACTGCTTCGTCCTCCAGCCCTGCGGCGCCGTGAGCATTTCAGCAGAGATGGATATGTGCGCCGAGGAGAAGTCTACCATAAACTGGAAGGGAACCTCCTTTCTTAATTGCTTACAAAAACAGTACATTTACATGTAAGAACTATTCTCCGCTGAGCCCCACACAGGCAGAAGACAGGAAGAAAGGAAGGTGTGAGCTGATAGCATAGACAGGTGTGCTAACATTACAGTGTGGGCCCATACAGCCCACATGTTACTCATTATGACTCAGACGTACAAAAACAACCAAGCTAAACGTACGATCTGCTGGTGGGGGTGCATAATGATGGATATCTCTCCTCCTGCTTTTAGGCACTGGTGTAAAGGGTTTGGAGACGGCGGTACACTCTTTTGATCTGATGTTGTTTGTTAACATGGTCCTTGCAAACTGAATGTGAGTGCTCGCGCCGACAAGGAGTCAAACAGATCAATCAGCGCAAAAAAGCGATGCATTACATTTCACGGTTCACTGACGAGCAAACGGTATGTTTATTTTGTAAGTCATCCTCTAACCTTTCCACTGACAGAATGCGTGGATATCGTAGAATTTTTGTGTTGAATCAAATGCCTGACATGCGAGTAGTCAGCCGGACGGTGACACAGAGCAGAATGGTTGAACGAAAGATGTGGCTGCTACTTTCATGAGTTTTTCAGAGTGTCTGGGTTGTTTCTAACTGCAATCTTGCAAAAGCAGTGATCTAACTCCCGTCACTCATGAGTGATTCGCACAAAAAACACCACAGGAAAGATGCAGTTTCATTATGCACATCGCACGTGCGAATGCCATTGCTCAAAGTCGAAGACGGAAACGGGCAGAAAATTATGTGGTGAACGACAAATTCACATGCAGCTAGGACACTGTAACTCACCCTCTGTCAAATGCCAAGCTGCTGCCCTTGAGTTGTGTCTGCTTCTCCTTCCCGGCGAATAATTAGTCTGGCATCAAGGCCTAGCAACGATGCTTTTGCCGGTGAATGAATCGAACCACATGCGCAGACAGTGTACTCTGGAGGTGAAGGTCAAAGGAGGACCAATCGATGTCAAGATTTCCATGGCGCGACCTCCTCGGTTGTCGTTGGAGGGGAGGGGGGGGGTCAATTTGTCACGTGATCTTATTCATTTGAATAACTGTACACCACCGCAAAGCTATCCGATTCAGCATTCAACCCGCGCCATCACCGTAACCGCGTCAGTACGGGCGTGAAACTGGAACCGAGGCACGGTTACTGGTTGCGTCCAGTGACGGCTGCGATTACATCATAGATGTTATAGTTCACGGTTGTGTCAGTATCGGTCACTGGGATGTCTCAACTGAACACCCTCCGGTTGAGCCTCGTGAATCTCAGTGCAATCAAAGATCCTCTATACAATAGAGGCCGATCAGTCTTTGGTGCAATGTCAGTCTCATCAGTCAGTAATGCTTCGCGGACTGAAATAATCCCTGATTTGCGACGGAAAAAAACTAAACTTGATTAACTCAGGGTAACTCACTGACGGGCCGCACTGCGGATCAAGCGCGGGAAACCGAAACTGAAATTCGCCGGCCACTCGGCAACGGATGAGAAACTCGGCGTTTGAGAAACAAGGACTGAACAGGCAAAAACTGAGGCACAGTTACAATTCCACCGCCACTGGTATAAGCCCCCCCCCCCCCAAAAAAAAAACAAACCACTGACTAGTTGAAATAACAATAAATAAAATAAAATAAATAAACAAATAAATAAATTAAAAAAATAAAAAATCAGTCTAATTCGTTACGTATTTGCATGCGAGTCCTGGGTTCAAGTTAAGCCGGATCATTGTCAATCAATCAACTCGGATCACTGAGTCTCAAAGTTGCGCAGCTACGTCGGTGTCACTTTTTCCGACCACACTGAGGCGCCGGGTCAACTTGAGTTAGCTAGGCAACACTCTCAAACTCAGTGACCCGGCAAAAACTGAACAAACAAAAACAAAATAAAAAATGGAAAAGAATTTATGATCCGGTCGCATTGATCGACGGCCGGAATTGAAGTCCGGCACCGCCGGGCCGGCTGGCCGCTCAGTTTCACCGAGTTGTCAGTCACGGTCAGTGCATGCAGTAGCCGTACGCTGATACAATGTACATTTCAGGCAGTGCTTGTTCAAGTCAGGTGTCAGTTTTCAAATTATTTTTCTTGTTGTTTCAGTAATTGCGGCTTAGGGTACTGGGTTCAGTTGTCACAGTAAGTCCCCGGCAAGGTGTTCTTCACTGAGTTGTCAGTTGCATCAGTGCCGGCCGCGCGGCGTCACTGATCGACTGACTGAGGGGCACGGTCACTCAGTGAGCACGGTCACATTTCAGTCAGTCCAGGCACCTACATATATGTAGGTCCCTGGTCAGTCTAATCGGCACTCAGTGATTGAATCACTGAGTTCCTGAATATATTTCAACTGATTTTCAATTAACTCAGTGCAGTGACGTACTGACTGATGCGGCACTGCCGCCGTTGATGATCACTGACCTTGCTCAGTGCACAACGGTACTAGTGACATCAGTTACACCCTGACTGATGGCTATCCCCACCGACCGACGGTCACGGTCACAGTCAAGATGAACTGATATCCAGTGACAGATAAAAGTAAAGTCGGGTAGTGTTAGTTTGAACTTCGGTCAGCTCAGCTTCAGGATTCGGTCAGATCAGTCAACGTGACTTGGCATGACTGATTACCGGCAGCCAAGTTCTCAGTGTTTAAGTCAGTGTTAAGTGCTTCTCGGCCAAAGCTTTGTAAGCGGAAACTCAAAATTTCCTATGACCCTAGCACTAGGCCGCCGAGTATCATGTTTAGCGGCAGTAGAAAACAGGGTCGGCGGTCGACCCACCCTGATCAGTGGTCACGTTGATCCGGCATCACTAGCGGCCATCGAAGTCTGCCCGCAGTTTCTCAGTCTAGTTGAACTCAACTGACTCTAGACAAACTTGAGTTAGCGGTCAGTGCGAAGCGGCGGCAGGCCGCTACGGCCGGTCACGGTCACTGAACGGAGTAGGCATGCACTAATATCTATGTCTCTGCTAATACAACACAAAGTTTAAAATGGTCATGGTTTCACAGGCTAATTCCATCCTGAAGTCAGTTCAGAGTGTTCAGCGGCCAGTTGAACTCAATTAGTGTTGTCAGTATAACACTATTTTGCTTGTCACAGCCTGTGAGTGCGCCCGTACTGACACTCGAAATACTCCATTAATCTAGATGCCTTAGTACAGCTCTTAATGCGATACAATCTTCAGTATTCACGACCCGGTGTGACAGTCACGTTGTGACCACTCAAGCGCTCCGTGTGCCGCCAGTCGACTGACGTGCCGGACGGACGGTCAGTCACTCATTGATCGCCGGACTGAGTACGCTCCTGTTGGCTCAGTGCCAGCATCAGTTGCAGACGCTGTCACTGTCTGGGCCAGGTGTCTAAGCCGCGGTATGATGATAAATACCTCGAAAACAGGGGTGGTCGAATGGTAGAGCGTTGGACTTCTAATGCTCGGGTCGTGAGTTCGATCCCGGCTGGGGCCAAATATTTGTGCTGGCTTTTTCATCGTTGCCCCGTCTTTCATATCACCCTATGAAAAAGGACGTTAAACCCCCAAACACCCACCCACCCTCGAAAACAGCTCAGAACTGACTGACGATGATCTGTGAGCATAACTTGAACTGACCAGTAGCCGGCATTACCCTTTCCGTCTAATCGTCAGGTCAGTCTATACTACAGTGTAGTATCATTAAGCATAAGTGCCATTGCCCTCACACGTTATCTATCACGTATTGGCTGTTGAAGATTACCGAGTGTTACCTTGTCGTCTGCTCATCACACACTTGTCTGCCACGTGCGAGGTCAAATGAGGTTAGGGGAAACAGGCCGCTGAGCACTCAATGAGACAGACCGGCTTTCCCATTGGACCAGGGGCAAAATTAGTTGGAAAAAAGGGGTAAATTCACCAATCAAAGGGCAAGGTTCATGGCAACTGACTTTTCAACGTAGGTCGCTAAGGTATTTCATGGTCATAACATAAAAGTACAAGCGTTTTTTTGTTTGTTTGTTTTGCGGAATGCAGCGGAAAAGTTGGAGCACAGCGGAAAACAGGTGTCAGTACAACTAGGTTGATCATATAATTGCAGTTGAAGTCAAAGTCCACATAAGATAACTGAAAGGTGATCCGACGTAAACAAGCATACAGTCGCAGTTTTATATTGCGTTGATGTTTCATTGTTCGTCGTTACTTGTAACTGTTCTAATGGGATGAATACTGACATAGCGGCAGAGCCGACCACGCGATTGTAATGTGTTCAGTTGACTGACTGATGTCCTGTGTCAGTGTTCGGAGAACTTGAACTGATGCGTGTGATTCACGTGAACATCATCCCAGTAGTGTATGTTGGCCGGGTTCAGTTCGCGGCTCTTTAATTAAAGCCTCTATGCCTCGGCGTAAAGCCGCTTAGGTGGGAAAACTGCCGCTTTCAAAGCTGTGAGGTTGTTTGTCAGATCCGGCAGTAGACAGATGTTTCATTTGGCCACCGTGACTGTTTTCGTCAATATGTGGCTTCTAATATTAGCCTACAAATCAGCGCCGCCTAGCTGGTCCTCAGTCCGCAACCAGCATGACGTCTCAGTATTGCTTGGCCTACAGCTACGACATTAGCTTGGATGGGTTTGAGATCCGCATTCGATCTGTGCTTGTCTTTCTGGCCTTAGTTTTGTCGAGATACAAAGCATTCATTTATTTTGCCCTTAAAAATTTCACTCCCCTCCCCATCCCGCCACGACCCCCCCGCCGACCGCCGCTCCTCTGCATCCTACACTAACAAAAAAAAAAAAAAGGAAAAAAAAAAAAAGAAAAAAAGACTGACATCCATTTTCCTACTACCCCTAACCAACCACTGACAATTTCTGAATCCGGCCCTCGACCTAAAAAGTAGCGGTTCGTTGTTTTCAAAATTCAATATCCAGTGGGTGTGCCACATGCTAGGACCTTCATTAGTTTCACAGGGCGAGGTCGGCGATTATTTTTAAATTACATTCTATTTTAGTTTCTCGCTGTTTCTAATACGTAACTTGTGCACTGTTTAGAACAGTAGTCTGAGTAGTGGTCGTGGTAAATGAAAATCTTTATAAGGAAGTACGTTCCCGCTCATGGATCAGTAGCGTGCTCTAGTCAGCTGTAAACTGGCGGTGTGAACTTTACAAGGCCAAATACCAAGCATGCTTTAACAAATATTGCTGACATTTCATTTTCCAGCGGTTGCCACATGTCATCACGTGACATCGACTGATGCCGTACTGTGGTTCTCCTCTGCACAACGTCCGTCATATCATAGTATAGAGTTTGGAGCGTTGGGGTGGGTGTTTGGAAATTTCACGTCCTTTTCCTGATATCAAAGGCGGGGTAGCGAGAAAAAGGTCACCACAACTACCTTGCTCCAGCAGGGATTCTAACTGACGAACCGAACATTAAGCATTGAGTGGGCACAACCTGAGGCTCTACCGGTTATTTACTGATCCCGAGAGAGAAAGAGAGAGAGGGGGGGGGGGGAGACAGGCACAGACAGACGCAGACAGACACAGATAGACACAGACAGAGAGACGTACGTACACATACTTGTCATGGTTAAAGAAAGAAAGGAAAAAACACACACACACACACACACACACACACACACACACACACACACAGCACACACACACACACACACACACACACACACACACACACACACGCGCGCGCGCGCGCGCGCACGCACGAGTCCCAAACGTTCGGAGGACCACACGTCTATGTTTCCAGAGATCCACTGATGTTCCCGGCCGGAGCTCCCTAAACCTAACCCGGCCTAAACCTAACCCTAAACCTAACCCTAATCCTTGGGACTCTTGGGTTCGGTAAAAGAACAACAACAACAAGAACAACAACTCGCACACACACACACACAAAAAAGCATTCAGCAACACGGAGCACCGGGAACATTGAACCTCCGGGAACATCTAGACCCTACGGCACACGCTACGAGCCTGCGGGGCCTTCGCACGCTGGTCGAACGGCTTTACTGTTCTCACGCTACAAGGGTGCAGTAAACTGTCTGCGCCGCAGGCGTGGCGCTGGACAATACACAAAGAGCGAAAGCGCACCATCAGCGGCGATTGACTGATGTGGCGAGGAAAAAATAGAACCGTGTTCTGTTCACTGTGACTGGCGATCTGACGGCGTGGCGCTTCAGTGCCCCTGGCGATCCCATTTCACTGGCCGGGAACGCATATTACCGCCGGCACGTGTGCAAAATCACCACGCCTGACAGATCCTTGAACGGGTCAGATCTGTATTACCCCGTGTGTCTGTACTGACCCGACCCTCTGTTCCCCGCGTTCGACTCGGAATAGCGTGCCGGGGACATAGACAAGTCAGTGGTAATAATCAGGCTGACCCCATAGTAAAAAGTACAAGGGGACTGACTGTCATGAAAGATTTCGTACCGAGGTTTATCTCTGTTTGTGTGCGTGACCACACTCGGAACACGTTCGTCACAGTTTCAGTTACGGACTTTGCTGTCACTAATCGAGAGACTTGATAATTTCGGGTACAGAGGTTAAGTAGCTTCATTTTTAGGTCATAAAAAGTGGAGGCATGTGATTACGATGACAGCCGGTAGTAATGACATACTGCCTATCGTTCCATTAGTGTAAATGCCCGGACTGAATACGGACCACACGACTGACATAGTCGGCGAATGGTCAGTAACTTGAACAATCAGACAAATACGTAAATGAAAAATTAAACACAGGAACAGACAAAACAAAGGGCATCAGGTGTATACATTTTTTTTGTTTTGTTTGTGCTTCTCTCTCTCTGTCTCTCTGTCTCTCTCTGTCTGTGTCTGTCTGTCTGTCTCTCTCTCTCTCTCTCTCTCTCTCTCTCTGTGCCTCTCAGGCTCTCTGTTTCGCCCCCCCCCCTCTCTCTCTCTTTGTAAGCGGTAGTTTTTTTCCCCTCAGAACACATTAAGAACGTAGAGACATATTAAGCTTTTCAGTCCTATTAGTTTAACCATACTTACAGCCTTGTACATGTACTTTCAAACCACTCAAGATGACGCTTTTCAGGCCGCTCACAGCCCAGTTGTACAGTCAGATGTGAATTTACAGAGCTTCAGGTTCGTAAACAATTGACGGTGACATCGATATTAGAGCTGTGACTAGTCAGCACAGCGCGTAATCTCACAAAATCACTGGCTTGTATGTATCTACAAACACACAGCCTGGCTGGCTGCCGTTAGACAATCAGTAAAACAATCCATCTTCCTGTGTGAGAACCATTTAAACTGAGGAGCTATTGCTACCATTTTTATGCTCACAGATCGTTCTGACCTGTGTTCGTGGTACACTGTATTTATCATCAAATCACTTAGACTGACACCTGGACATCGACAGCGTCTGTAATGCTGGCACTGAGCCAACAGAAGCGTACTCGATCGATGAAGCGGCGACCACACTGCGTGCACCGATAGGAAAACAAAACAAAACAAAACAAAAAGTGCATGGTTACACTCGAATTGTGTGGTTCTTTTACTACCATTTTGTTCCGATTCGTTTCGCTTCGCTTCGATCGGGTTTTGTGACATAAAGTCACTCCTCACTCTTAGTAGGTCTACTAACAAAAGAAATACTCGACATGATTACAACAAAATAATTATTATCATCAGTTTGTACTCAGTCTTATTTTGTTCCCCCAGCAAAACTGTCAGTTGAAGCGAAACGCCGGAAAGCGAAATCAAATTAACTGGTGCTTGCAAAGTCAGGTCAATGCATGAAAGCTCCCTTTGCAGAGAGCGTTCTTGTAAGACGAGTGTCAGATCATGCACTGATCCACTGAACCGCGGCGAAGGCCGATCATCTTTCACTGGCACACAATGGCGCGCAGAAGTGTGAAAGAGATCAAGCAGACTTTATTGTCAAATGTCATGCCCCGCTTCAACAGAAGGGCTTTTTGTTTGCTCCTATGCGTTTCTTTTCTCTTCGTTTGTTCAGCGACAGTGTTTGTGCCGTTGCTAAGACGAAAGCGTCCTCTGGCATGAGGTTGTCAGGTGCTTGGGTCACGTGATCAAACAAACATGGCTGACAAGTGAGAACTCCATTCATCATGGCGAGTTGCCCGCTACCGACTGTGAATGTGTGCGTTTCTACAGGAAGGGTCGTTTGAGGTGAGGATTAATCAAAGTTTCTGGCGAATGTACTAAGCCCGAACTTATTTGTGTTGATCTTGACTTTCTGTTTTACCGGTCTGTCTCGTGGTGAGGTTTTTCTGTTGCCACTTTCCCTATCGTCTCACTTCATTCCGGAACGTCCGTCGGTCGAGTTGACCGGTATGCAGCATACGTAGGGTATTTATCGTGGTTCTGATTTTCATTTACTCACTGGAACCTGATAACAACAAATCAGATATGTTGAACCATTTGGAACTCAAAAGAAAACTGTGAGTATGAGCCCTGAGTTGGCAGAGAAAAGGAAATCCGATAGGCAGAAAGGGACTGTCGGGTTGAATTGCAAGTAAACGTGAGTTTAGGCAGAATGCTACAAGTCAGTGTTAGCGTTGTGAACTCCAGTAGTCACTTGAAGTGGTCGAGGAAGCATTCTTCACCCCCCCCCTCCCCATACACACACACACACTCCTTTTTACAGCTATCTCCATGTGACTACTAAAGTTTGGGGATGATGTAATGCAGAAAGACAATGAACTGTGAGTGTGAATTGTTGGATGTACACTCTTGCGCGCTTGCCGGCCGATTTTCATTGTGTTAGTTCCAGGAACATCAAAGATTAATTCCTGGCATTCTTACATGAATGAAAATACTGTTATAGTGGCTATTAATGCAGTTGATTTTGATCATGAAGTATATAAATGTCAATTGTGTGACTGCCTTGGAAAGCAGGAATAAGACTGTATAAGAGCTGGATTGGTGGAGATACAAACAAATGAATTGATAAAGACTGTGGTATTTGAGATAGTGTGTGGAAAGATAGGTTGTGAAAAGGACTAACAATGTCGAGAATAATTACAATTAATGTAATCGATGATTCACTCGCAGAGTCTGTGGTCTCCTACCCCTAAACACCGTCAAAAGCAGACCAGACGAAGCATGGCAGCATTATAAGTTCGTCCAAGAATCAGACTGGTTTAAGGCCCCCAAACCCACGCACGTAACAGAATACATTCAGTAAGAAGAAGTTACTTGCGAAGACAGCAGTGAACAACGGATACACGATCAGCCTGCTACAGTCGAACCAGTAAAATAAAGTAAGTTATATTATATAATTTGTTGTTCATTGTATTTTAAAGTTCTTTTTTTTTCCTCCATGATTTACAGGTACGCTGGTTTGAAAATCTGTGGATCTGCCGGGGTGGACTGTGCCTGCCATTTTTTTTTTTTAAGGGATGTTAGTGTACCGACTCAGCCAGGATGTGGGAGTGTGAGGCATCTGTATTACCAGGCTTCTCCCCAGGTTTACCAGGATCTTAAAGTGTCAGCTCTACAGGGCACTTTAGGATCGCGAGAGAGAACAACTGGAGACGGGAAACCTTAGTGGACGTGTTACAGGAGTGAAGGACCTGAGCGGATTTTGGGGGATTCTGCGTGTACGTGTGACCGGGTTTGACCTATGCCAGGGCTTCGTCAAAGCATGTCCGTCACTTCGCTTTCCTCCATGGATAGAGGTGTGCTTTGAATTTTTGTTTTTGTCCTATGTTTTTGGCAAATGCCAAATGATTCATACACAACAAGCCTGTTTCTGTTGTTTGCGCTCAAGGGATGAATAAAGTATTATTGAATTTAATTTTTTACTGCATAAAAAAAATTGTTTAGTAATATCTCCCAAGTAAAAGATGGCTTAAAGTAAAAAAGGTAACACTTATTCTTGGTGTTTTACTGTTAGTGATCTACAGTTAACAAAGCAAGGCAGATATATAAATGTAGGCTCATGCTTATGTAAGCACCTTACGCCTGAAAGTGATTTGCTCTGCATATTTACATGTTCCATGGTTACATCAGCCCGTTCAGTGGACATAAGTGGCCAGTCCACTAAACACACTACATCATCATGCATGTGTGTATATGTAGGTGTGTACATATTTTCCATGGGTATGTGTCTGCCCATTCACTGGATACAACTGACCAGCCCACTGAACACACTAAATGTTTGTGTAGGTTATGTCTGCTTATTCAGTGGATATAAGTGGTCAGGGGGTGAATGGTGGTTTCATAGTTAACGCTTAGGACTTAGGACTTAGCCACTGCACTGCTGAATGGCCGTCACCGCTGTCACGATGATGAAACGTGAGTTTAATTTCCCGGAAGGGATTAATAAAGTATTGATTGATTGATTGAGGCCTAGGTCGAGCTTGTGATTTGTGATACTGGTTTTTCCTGGCTACCGGGAGTTTCTCTCCAGGTTATCAGGCTTTCCTCCCCCTGCAAAATTGAAAAGTAGGATAGATATTGGGTGGCGCACTGCACCGTGGTGACATGCTTTCCCCCAGGGGAAGCAGCCCAAATGTCCCAGAAGGGACAATAAAGTAAAAAGCAACAAACAAAAAAACACACTATGTACGTTCAAGATGTGTACATAATAGTCACATGCCAATCTACTCTATTCACGGTATCTGTTCGTACAGTCATAGACACTGTGCGTCCAGTTCTGTATTTGACCTGGGTAATTGGTTTCCGACTCATTACCTGATAGGGTCACTGGTCAGATCATGGCCAAAGGAGGTTATGTGCATAAACATGTACTAGGTCGTACTAGGTCTTAAGAACCCTAAAGGACGTGCTTACCGTCATGCATCAGTGCACTTTTCTGAAAAATGCAGGAACTTTAGCGATATGGAATTTATTGAATTAAAATTTAATTCACTAAATTCCTTGTTTGAAAGAACACACACACACACACACGCACACGCTCTGAAAGGCGGCAAAATCCTCATTAAAAAAAAATTGACACAACAGACCCCCATAGTAATTAAGTTTTTTTCCTGTTAAATGTATATTATACATGTATGTTTTCATACATAAATCGGTTTAGTAAGTGACATGCTAGACTTAGCCTGTCAACTTGCATGTATACATACACACTACGCCTGAGATCATGACTTGGACAGATGCCAACACTTAGTTCAGTCGCCCTTTCAAAAGCTGCCTGGTATGTTTGTAATCACCTTGAGTCATTCCACCCTTTCAGGACTCCAGGTATTATGTACACTGTACTTGTGTAGTAAAAATAAAATGACCAGGTCAGCTGCTACTCCGACCCCACCTTGATTGTGGGAACATTTCTTCGCTTTCTGTTCGTGTCCGTTTGGCAGATTTCCACCTTTGGCCGAGAAGTTTCCCTCCACAAAAAGTGCATTTCCTCGTCTGAATCAGCTAACGCCCCATATTGCAAGTTGCACTGTCCACAGTACAGTGGGAACACCATCTGCAGCTTCCAATATTATTTCAGTTTGGTCTGTTTTGTGTTGATTGACTGTCTTAAAAAGCAAAAAAAAAAAAAAAAAAAAGGAAGCAGCAACACACACACACACACACACACACACACACACACACACACACACACACACACACACACACACACACACACACAAACCACAAACAACCCCAAAGAAAAAAAGTCATTTTGATTTATTTGGTTCCAGATATGTCATTAGCGTCGTTGACGCAGATACCGTCACGGCGTAGTAGCACGGTAGCTCTGCAGCAACGTGTGCCAGAGGACAACAAAAACCTGCGTATTGAGCTGACCACAGAGGATGCCAAGCCTTCGCTGTCTGGCACCAACAAGAAGAAAAAAAGACGCAAGCATAATATCACTGCCAACCTCAGTGGGACACGCTATGAAGTTGGTGAGCATTTTATTGTTACAAGCAAGATGGACTGGTGATATTCAGATATTCATTGGCAAGTGAATGGTATTAAGTCTGCCTGATATGTCTGTCTGTTTGTGTCTGCCTGTCTGTGCGTATGTTTCTTGTTGCCTGTGAGTGCGTGTCTTCCTGGTCTGACGGTCCATGCATAAAGGCTGCCTTACACATGGATAGTTTTCGCACTATCCTATCGACTATCGGCTGTTAATCCGTTCCGATAGTCATCCGCTAGTCTATCCATCCATGCGGACAGCCCCCTATCCGCTATATATCCGTGATAGAACTGGCTTCTAAATTTCTATCCACTGGTCGCTAGTCTAGCATTCTGCGACCAATCAACAGTAGGGTGGTCACGTGAGTCGTGACGTATTCAAGATGGCCGGGAAGATGGATGACTGTGCCACAGACAAGGTTTATCGAACTAGTGAGAGAAAATCCAAGCATATGGGATACGAGGGACGAAACTACACGGTTCGTCTTCTTCGGCAAGAACAGCAACAGCGGCCACAATCACTTCCAAATCTTCTTCTGTATCATCTAAATCGTAGTCCGCCATGGGAACCGCCATTTTGTCTTCAAGGGAGAGTAGTCTCGCGTGACTTTCCATATATGGTATATACGTACTACAGGGCTATCACTCAACTATCGACGTGTACGGTGAGGGACCCTCCACCAGTCGGCTAGATGATAGTCGACAGGACAGGGATAGGGCGACTTCTAGCAACGTGTAGGGCCGGCTTCATTATCAGATATATGTGTGTCTGCCTGAATTCGAGTGTCTTGCTGTCTGCAAGTGCATCTCTTCCTGTCCATGTGTGCATGTCTGTCTCTGCAAAAATTAAACCAACTTTGTTAACTGACTGTTGACACCTGTCGTTGATGCCCACGTTTGCTGCTATATCACGTTAGTTTAAAAAGAAAAAAAGAGCCCTCTTGCCAACATTTTCAATAATGTACACAGTTTCAGAAAGTTACTCAGCTGTAGCTGAGACATGTGTTTGCAGAAGTACATAATATCTCCCATAATGTAGAATGTGTAAAAATGGGTTCATCATTCTGAATCTTCAGTCCCCGTAACCCACATCTGTCCTTCCTTAAAGTAAATTTTATCAAGAGCTTGTGTGTGACTGTTCAAACTTTTTTTCCAGTTCGGCAAATGGTCGAGAAGGTTGGATTTGCGGTTGCACGGGATGACGACCCAAATTCGTAAGCATTTAGTGTGTGTATATATATATATAAATGTGTTGATGTCAGCCATGTGCTGTGGTTTTCTGTGTCCACTGTATTTTGTTTGTGTGTGCATGCTTTTGATGGCATTAAGTTCACAAGCACTTGTAGTCGAGGCTAACAAGTGGGTAGATGCCTTTAGTGTATTTTTTTTGTCCCAGAAGAAGACATTTACTGCTGAAAGATTTGGACCTGAGCATCACGCTAGGACCTGGAATATTGAGGGCCATTATGAGGCTGCTATTAGTTGTGACTTCTCGTGATCTTTTTATGAAGGCTTGTCTTGGGTCTTTGTCAGTAAAAATACAGTTTTGGGGTATTTCGCGTTTAGCATGACTGTGTTTTGGTGCTTGTGCAGGTATTTGATCTGGAATGACTGCTTTGTTTCAACGGATCGAATTGCGGAGTTGAAGCCCTTCCAGCGCCTGAACCATTTCCCAGGCATGGGGGAAATCTCACGCAAAGACTGCCTGGCCAGGAATATAGCCAAGTAAGATTGTTTTTCCAGGAATACAACTAAATAAGATTGCTTTGCTAGGAATATAGCCAGGTAAGGTTGCTTAGTTGGGAATATGGCCAGGTAAGATTAGTTAGTCAGAAATTTAGCCAAATCAGATTTGCTGTGAACACGGAAAAGGTAGATAGTTTTGCTTTGTCCCTACTGAAGTTGTCTTTTGTTTGTTGTTTTGCAGGATGCAGAAAGCATTTCCAGAAGAGTATGGTTTCATTCCACGCACCTGGATTCTACCATCAGACTACGGCTTGCTGCAGAACCACGCCAAGGACATGCGAGCCAAAAAGAAGATGAGGACGTATATTGTCAAACCTGCTAATGGGGCACAGGGTCACGGGTAAGGATGTCTGTTTCCCTGCATCGTTCCTCCTTGTTTGAACTCATTGAAACTTGTCTTGCCCTCACCATGATCTGGTTTGTACGTGTATGCACAAATGGGGCTGGTGAGTGGAATTTGTGGGGAGTGGGGGGGGGGGGGGGGTGTGGTGTGTGTGTGTGTGTGTGTGAATTAATTGGGGAGGGGGTGGGTTATGTGCTTGAGTGGAAGAGAATGATTCAAGTGAGCTGTGTCACTGCTTATGAGTGTGTGTTCTTTTTTCTGTCAGTCTGACACCACACACACACACACACACACATGTACACACACACACACACACACACACACACACACACACACACACACACATGTACACACACACACACACACATGTACACACACACACACACACATGTACACACACACACACATGTACACACACACACACACACACACACATGTACACACACACACACACACACACACATGTACACACCCACATGTACACACACACATGTACACACACACACACACACACACACACACACACACACACATGGGCCTCGAGTTGTGATGTCACCATGTTCATTTTCTTTTTCTGTCTTCTTCCTTCAGGATCAGCTTGTTCAGGTATGCTGAGAAAATTCCTCCCAGTGAGCACTTCATCGTTCAGGAGTACATTGACAAACCTCTGTTGCTTGACGGCTACAAGTTTGACCTGCGGGTGTATGTGCTTGTCACATCATGTGATCCTCTGCGTGTCTTCCTTTTCAACGATGGACTGGTTCGCTTGGCAACGGAAAAATATGTGGCTCCTCATGAAAACAACATTGTGAGTGTTCTCAGTGTGAATAATTATCAGTGTATAGCAGGGGCGCCGGAACCGGGGGGGCAGGGGGAGTCTTGCCCCCCCCCCCCTTTCCCCTACCTCTCCCCTACCCCTCTTCCTGCTCTCTCCCTCATCCCACCCAACAGAGAACTGTTTTTGCAGACCGAAGGCTGTCCGCTCCTCTGATTCCCCCCCCCCCCCCCCCCCCCCCCCCCCCCCCCCCCCGCTTTTCACTTTTTTCGGGCAATGTCCTTCTTTTCAGTGGCTCCCTGGTTTGTAAAGGTTTTTTTGTCTGCGCAGCATCTGACCCCCCCCCCCCCCCCCCCCCCCCCCCCCCCCGTGTTCAGTTTCTTCGGGCGAGGTTCCCCCCTCCGAGATTCTGCCCCCCCTCCCCCCAACATCTTCCGGCGCCCCTGTATAGTGAAGTGTGTATGTTCACATTGACGTGAGGGGATAGGGGTGGGTGGGGGTGGGGGAGGTAATTGGGCAGATTTGTGTGTGCGTGTGAGTGTTTCATATTTAGTTCTTCCTTTTAAAGAGAGTAACAGATGAAAGTCAGGAACCTGTTTGGAACAGCGCAGACACATTCAACATCCAGCTTTTTGCTGTAGGAGCCTTTCTCAGGGATAGACGAAAACAGGAGACTATACTCTTGCGGATTTGTATTCCAGTTTGGTTCCCAAATCTCATTTGTTAGCTCCTTTGTAGTCCCTCCTTGGCTGTCACCAGCCTCTCTCTTTCTTTCTGATCAGTTCACCTATACTTCTCTGTCCCCAGCATCACCTGTACATGCACCTGACCAACTACTCCGTCAACAAGCACAATGAGTATTTTGAGAGAAGCGCGACCACGGACACAGGCAGCAAGCGCTCCATCCGCTACTTCAACGAATATCTCCGGCACAATGACATTGACGTTGCTCTTCTGTGGCGCAATATCGCGGACATGATCACAAAGACACTGCTGGTGGCTGAGCCACACATCCTGCATGCGTACCGCATGTGTCGGCCTGGAAACCCGTCCTACAGTGACAGTGTGTGTTTCGAAGTGCTGGGCTTTGATGTCTTGATTGACCGGAAGCTGCGACCATGGTTAATAGAGGTAAGGGGATCCATCTGATGCCCATTTACAGAAAATCTTGTGTGCAGATGCTTGTATCATCAGTAGCGCCTCTTTGATCACTACTGATCCATCTTTGTCATTATGTTTGTCATTTGTCTCATAATCAACACCCTTGATGATTCTGACTGTTGTGATATCTTTGTCATTCTCAATTTCAGTTATGCCATTCTCATCATTGGTTTAATTTCTTCTTAGAATCAGTTTTCACCATTCTCACTGCCAGTTCCATAATTCTCAGCATCGATTTTACCATTCTCACCACCAGTTCCATAATTCTCACCATGAGTTTTGCATTTCTCACCGTCAGTTTTACAGTTCTCAAGATCACTTCTGTAACTTTCACCACCAGTTTCACCATTCTCACCTTCACCATTCTCACCATCACTTTCACCATCTGCATGACCATCAGTTTTACCATCTCACCATCAGTGTGACTTTCCCACCATCAGTTTTACCATTTTCACCACCAGTTTCATCATAACTCTTAGCGTCAGTTTCACCATTCGCACCACCAGTTTCATAATTCCTACCATCGGTTTCTCTATTCTTACTTCCAGTTTCACCATTCTAACCATCAGTTTTTACCATTCCCACTATCAGCTTTACCATGCTCTCTACCAGTTCATCTATTCCCACAGTCATATTCACTTTTTTCACCATCAGTTATGTACTTTATAACCATCAAAATCACCATTCCCAATATAAGTTTCATACATTTCATACTTCTACTCATGGTAGCCAGTACACTTAATGAGAAGTTTCCCCCTACAGATCAACAGATCCCCAAGCTTTGGAACAGATGAGAGGCTGGACTTTGACATCAAGTCCGCGTTGATAGAGGACACTTTTCGGCTCCTCAACATCAAGTATGTCTTGGCTGTCATGTTACAGTTACAAATTACAACAGATACTATACATGCATATATATTTTCACCATCTGATGGCTGCATTTGTTTAATGCTTTCGTTTGAGTTCCATTTATGATGTTGGCTGTCACGTGACTTCAACTTGCGAGACCCAAATCCAGGATACATTTGCACCCCGTCCCGCACAGCTGGTGTACATTTGCTCCCCGTGCAAATGACTAGTGTTCATTTGCACCCCCAGTGAACTATACCAACTGAGCAAAACTTGCCCTGGAATCATTGTATTGAAATTTGTTTACATATGTTCAGCTTTGTATCATATTTTGTGACATACACTGTATTTACCAGAGGTACGATGTGTAGTGTGAGTTCTCTGTATGATAAGTAAATCTATGTAGTGTGGATGACTGCATTAAACCCATTTGCTGACAGAGCTAGTGACAAACGACGGAACATCGCTGCACAGAAGGCGGAAGCTCAGCGACGCCTCTTCCGTTCCCACAAAAAAGTGGACCTGGGTGATGTCACAGAGATCGACAAGAAGCGGCAGAGCGTGGAGAAGAGAAAAGAAGAACTGGTCAGTGATGTTTAGTCAATTCGCACCCCGAGTAATTCCCCTATCAAAGTTAGCCTAAGTGTAGAAGACTCAAAGCTCAGTATATATGGAGCGGTGGGTGGGTGTTTGGGAGTTTAACATCCTTTTCCACCATGTAAGAGTGATATCAAAGACGGGGCAACGAGGAAAAGGCCAGTACAAATATTTGGCCCCAGCCAGGATTTGAACTCATGACCCGAGCTTTGAGAGTCCATCGCCCCAGCTCCCCTCGGTTTGCATAAGTAAGGAAAGCAAGAAAGTTGATTGACATGTTACACTACTGTACAAGCTAAAATGATTAATAGGACAGACGGGGTGGGAGGAGGCATGGAAGAATGACTAACCACCAACTGGGACAAGAGGGCTGTACAGCTACCGTGTCTGAGACTTCACCATAATGATGTTTGAACAATAATACCGGTACTTACAATCATTTTAATTCTGTAACCTCACTGACGAGACTCAAGTTATACAGCTGTACTGTGAATTTCCATTGCAAGTTGCTGTGAAAAAAAAAAAAACTTAAAGAAAAAAGAAAAAAAAGTGGAAGAATTGGGAATCCTTGTGTGTGATATGTGTTAAAGCTATATCCTGCAGGTCTTTTAATCTCACAGACCTACCCAGGCTTACAACAGTGACAAGAACATCATACCATTTAGATGTGTGCAAAATATGAACCATTTTGGGGCTGTTGTTGCTAAGATATGAGCCAAACATGCGCCTTCCTAGCAAGTGAAGTGGCACATTTGTAGAAAACAGACTAGAGCTACAGCCAAGTGGCCATCTCAGTGCAACTTCCGCATGGTCGCTGGTGACAGTACAAGTTTACAAAGCTCTAAGATACACTTTCGAAGGACCAATGACTCAGTAGTAGCAGCATCTGTGCAAAACACTTTATTTCAGAGGGTGGGAGTTGCTCATCATGCCAGATGCCACTTTTAAAGCCTCTGTTTAAATCTGTTCGTGATTCTTGTAGAGATTTTGGTCTTCTAGAATTTAGCCAGTATAATGTAGAATATTTTTCAGTGAATCGATTGTGTTTTTTTCGTTACTTACTTACTTAGGCCCATGGCTCCAGGTGGAGCATAGGCCATCGATGACCCTTCACCATCGCACTCTGTTCTGGGCAACTCTTGCCACTCCGGTCCAGCTGGTCCCCTGTTATCTGTGATTTATTCCAGATTTAGTAGCTTTTTACTGAATTGCTACACACCATGCTACCACTTTCTGTGATTCCTGAAGCAAGGTCAAGTTTATTGTTCACTGCACACTGGTTCTTGTCTATGTCATATAAAAGCTGCTTTTACCAACATAAAAAAAAAGACTGAAAGACAAGGCCTGTTGCTAAATCCACTTCGTATCTCCTTTGCTGCAGAGGGAGTTACTGACCAAAATACGCAAAGCAGCTGCCAGGGAGGATTTTGAGAATCGCAACTGCGGAAGGTTCCGGCGCATCTTCCCGTGTGATGACAGGGTGCGACATGCCAAGTACCTCGAGATGCTCGGCACGTCCTTCAGCCTCTTTTTGGCAGGAAGAGGGAGCACCATGCAAAGAGAGATTGAAGTCAACTACAACAATAAACTGCGGGTCAGTGTGTGGTTGTAAATAGACTGGTCAATATTAGCAGTGTGTGTGTGTGTGTGTGTGTGTGTGTGTGTGTGTGTGTGTGTGTTTTAAATACAGCTGAATTCAGTTATTTTCCTTTTTATAGCATCTCAAAAACATTGACTGCAAAGTGGAGGACATTCAAAAGTTTTTTTTTACGGTGTTGACTGTAGGGACATTTTCGTTCCTGATCATATGTTTCATTTTATTTTATTTTTCACAGGAAGATGATGTGCTGGACATGTTGGCTGAGTGCGAGGCGGAGGAGCAAAGTGGCAAAATGTTCATCGGACCTCAAGGTCGGGGGCCTCGGGGGCCGAAGGTAATGTTTTCTTCTTTGTAACTTGTGTGATGCTTTTTATCCCCCCCCCCCCCCCCCCTTTTTTAAAAATCTTATTTACAACCAGTGTCTTACCGTTGTGCCTTTCAACACCCATCAGGCTTTTTTCACTCTGTGCAACAGTTTTGGGAATTGTATAGTACAATATGGATGTATACAGTATTTTTACAGGGCTGGCGAAATGCGGAACTCGTAAAACTCTTTTTAAAAGTCACATTAAGGTTTGTTTTCTTTTGCTCTGCTGGCATGTTTAAAGTTTTAATTCAAGGCTGTCTTGTAGAGGACTTTTTGTGCCTGGACTAGCTGACAAGCTGGCAGTTTATCTGACGAATGGAATTAACAGACTAATGTTAACTTGCTGGCTGATGCTTCAGGTTGCCTGATATTTTTGCCAGCCCTGCTGTATTTTGCTGAGGGTTCAGGAGATAACCAGCTTCCTCAACTTTTTATTTTATTTTTACAAGCTGTTAGATGGGATAATGCAGGTTGTGGGGGGAAATACCCATATTTTGCTTTGTGTTTTGCTAATAGGAATCACTTGAGGTGAAATTTACATATTCACACCGTTCCGTGAGTTGGTTATGTTTGTTCTATGCATGCGTTCTTGTGCTTGTGCAACCTGCATGCTTGTCTCTTTATCGAGGCCTCATGAAACTGGATGCAGGACTGTAATTAGATTTGCACCCCTGTTTTGGACTATGGATCTGCACACCGACTGTATAAACAAGATTTCCCCTAGTATTCAAGGCTGTTTAGTTGTCTCAGTTTTGAACACTTGCATGAACAATTTTACGTGAAATGTGCACAGGTAATTTCTTAGACAGTTGCTTCTGTCAGTGAGTTTCAGCAATAAAATAAAAATGGCTTCTTAGATTGGATTTAGTTCTGACTATTCTACTTGTGATGTGTGTCACAAGTGTCTTTTTAGATATGTACATAGTTGGGTCATGGTCTTATTTGTCATTTTTTAAAAATTACATATCTCAGTCAGTGCTTGTAGGCACAACATCTTTATACTTGTAACACAAAAATCTGTCCGTGCCTAACACAACAAATATATGCTTATTAAAAGGAAAAAATAAACACATTAATTGTGGTAGTTAATCTTTGGGTGTGCAACGCACTCTTTCAATTCTGTACTGCTGAAATTATTTTGACCGCACATCATTATGGCATGCAGGTTTGGGCTGATCATGATCAGTTAGTACAGTCTGTTCTGATTTGTACGTACTTCTGTCTCACACTAAAGATATTCCGCACGAACTTTCGATCACAATTTGAATTGGCACAGGCACACACATATATGCCCCATTGTAATGACTGTGGTACTGTATGGACATGTATCTGTGTACACAAAACAAGCACTGTCTATCGTCTTTAAATTTTAGTCCACATAAAGACAGCACAGTTTGTAGTTTCCAGATAAGGATGTCTCTCATTCGTCATCGGGTCTTTAGAAGAAATACTGTGATGAATGGCAAACTGCGCATTTCTGCTTGCTTAAAAGTAGAGCTCGACAACAAAAAAAAAAAAAAAAAACCAACGTGCATGCACTTGCTGGAGTGCTCCATTGTTTTCCGCTGGCTGATGAATGGGCGTTATGGTTTCCTGATTTTTTGTTTTTGTTTTTGCCTTTTCTTAGGGACTTGCATTTTCAGTTGTTTGTTTGTTTTTGTACCGGTGGTGTTATCTTGTGCTTCATTTCTTTCTCTCTGTGGTGGAAGCTTGGTCCTTTTGCGGAATTGGGGAGGAGTATGCCCATGCGCAGATTGTGGTCAACCTCCATGACAAATTTCTGTGGTGCCTCGACATATTTCACATCAGTGCGTACAGCACTTAATCAACGCATGAGGATGTTTTTGTTTTTGCTGTTTTTGTCATGGCCCGGTTTCGTTTTCAGGTTTATGAGATGTTTTTTTTTAATTGTTGTTTTTGCTGCTTTTGTTTTGTGTTTGTTTATTGCATGTGATGTTCCTAGCTATTTGGCAGGATACATCGGCATGTAATGAATTATCGGTCAGAGAAACAATGTTACTGAAGTATGATTCTTGTGCAAAGACTTTCACAATCACCAAGTACAGTCAAACCTGTGTAAGGCGGTCACCCAAAGGACTGGGCCAAACTGACCGCCTTAGACAGGTGACTGGGTTATCCAGGGTGGCATGTCAACAGCTAGCATGTCAGGGGATCCTCTAGAGTGACCAGGTTAGACAGTGGCATAGCTTATACAGGTGACCGCCTTGGCAGGTTCGACTGTATTTAAATAATGTTTGATGATAAAAGCCAGCCCTCTTACAGCTAACTACACTACGTGTATTTCTTCTTGCGCCGACCATTGCTTTATCTTTCTGTCCTGTAAGAAGCACATCTGCTCTCTTACTCAGGTTTTAACGGGTATGTTAAGATTTTAAAATCACATGGAAATTACAGCGTGCAGTATACCAGAAAATATGTGTGCACATGTGTGTGTATGCTTTCGCGCATGTGTTTGCGTGCGTGTGCTGTCTTCAATTTGAGCCGCGTGTGTGAAACATGATTTTCAGTGTGCTGTTAAGCATAAAACGCGGCTTTAAAAAAAAAATGATGCTTGCATGATCCTGGTGACAGCTAGACTTTGTCCTGAATGTTGTTGGATTTCAAGCTGCTGGACTGATAGCATTTTCTTCTTGTGTGTGTATATTATGGTTTATGCCTGCCGTGCAGTTGACTGCAACTTGATGTGGTTGTATCTAATTGAATGCTTACTTTTGATTGCCATATATTGACTGTATATGATTCTGGACTGTCATTGCATTGTGTGATTTGCAGTGGTTGTATTTGAGGTTATGATTTAGGTTTAGTCCTATGGCTGTTCTAGGGAAAATGTGGGCACATTTTATTAAGGGACTGCATGGACTCGTTGGACGAGCAGGAGGAAATCACACTTTTTTACACACAGTGAATACCCGGTACCAACAGTGGCAGAGACTGATCGTGAGAGACTGAGATCGGTGCCTGCTGACTGTGGAATACTCATTGTGGTGTGGCCCAGAATGCGTTCAGCCTGGGTAACATGCTGTCATGTTACTGATCGCTTAAAATTATTGGACTAATGACGCCACTTCATGCAATCATGCCATGATGCTAGGAGTGACTCCTAGTGGCTACAAATGACGCGTACCTTGTTACATTCCTATATCTGGAAGGGGTACAGTAAAGAGGACGGCTTTCTGGAACATAGGGGTTAACATTCTGACATCCCGTTTCTCGTGTTTCAGCCGCTCCAGAGTATGCCAGAGAGCGCTCCGCCGCCCATCCACGATGAAGAGGATGAAGAAGATGAGTTGTCGGACGATGACAGTCCTGGCGCCTCCCCACAGGTTGGAGCCCACCACTCCCGCTCTGCTCATTCGCGGAATTCTGCCAGGCCACATTCCAGCTTGCAGGTACGGCATTCCTTCACATATTTTGTTGTTATGAAGAAGCTACATGTGGAAGTCCCATCATAAGTCAGAAGCAGCTGTTTTGAGCTACAATGATAGTGATTCTTTGTATCAGAAAATGTAGAAGTTTTAACACATAGGTCAGTTTTCATACGTAGATCAGTTTTCTAACTTGATGTATATAGTTGACTACAATTTTTTTAACTTCCTGCTGAGAGTCAACTAAAATTTTCTCACTTGTGGCAGATAGTCTCAAATATAGGGTGATTTTGGTCACATACTTGACACCTTATTTCTTAATGTTAGAGGCTGACACCTCATTCGCAACAGAGATAAAGCTTCAAAAGTGGTATTTCTCCCCCCACCCCATCCCCCCACCTCCACAAGGTCAGCTTGCGTCTAGTATCTTTAACTACACATTCATGACAAACAAATGTCGTCTCTTACTTTTGTAGTTGAGGAGTTAGACAACTTTGACCAGTAATAATTATACTCTGATTTGGTAGTTTCACTAGTGGATACTTGTGGTAGAAAAACTGTCCTCACTAGTGAGTATTCTTTCTTCACTTAGATCTAGACTGTAGATCTAACCAGGTACACAAATGTTTTCATGTATTTCACTAGCGCCCCACCAGCCAGCAGAGTGCTACTGATATTAGCTTGGCGCCAAACTCACGCCCAGGATCAGGTATGACTTCTGGGTTGCCGCGACCTCACAGTCAAGTGTCGCTGAGCACAAGTCAGAGGTCCCGCAGTCTTTCCCGCACAGCTAACGCCTCCAACAACAAAGCTGTTAACTCACGTTCAGCTGTGGTTAGTTGTTTCCTTGTGTCTGTGGGCTGTATTAAAATTTGTATTCTGTTTTCCTTGCAGAAAATATGAATCTTGTATCATTCTTCTTGCTTATACATGTGGTGGTCGGTGGTCTAGTGGTTAAGAGACTTGTCACCAGTGCGAGAGGTCAGGGGTTCGAGTCCCACTCGGGGTAAAGAATTTTTCCTTCTCGTATGTGGCACCGTTCATCTGATCGTCGGGGGTTCTCTCCGGGTACTCCAGCTTTCTCCCCCTCTGCTTTGGAAATGTACAGCGCACCAAATTTGAAAAATGAATGCAATTCTAAATTCCGAAATTTAAATAGCTGAGCTGACTCTTCACACCACGTGATTGTAATGTGTTTATGTCCAGTGTGTGAGAGAATGTGTGTGCTTCACGTGAGCGTGCGTGTTGGGTTCAGTTCGCGGGGCTTTGAGCCGATTCATGAAATTGGGTAAAGCGCCTGTACAATACTCATTATTATTATAATTATTATATTACATGTTCATGTATTACCATGCACTGACTCAAGCCCTGTTTCATTTTGCATTTCTCACTTTTTTCTTCCTTTTTTTTTTTCAGTTTTTGTTAACATTTCATGTATTATTTTTATTTTTAATGGAAAATAATTTTAGAAAGAATAGTTTGATAAGCATGATAATTGACACAACACTAGTAATTTAAGACTCTATCTGTGGAATGGGTCGCTTGTGAGAAGGAGTGTTTCGCAGAGGAAAGGAGGGTGGGGGGTCAGGAGTTGTCTTGGCAGGATCAGCAGGTTGGACTTGCAGTGGCACCCAGTGTACAAACAGTGTATCCCAAACAGCTGATGGCTGTAGTGTGTGGCTAACAAAAATACATTGACACTGCATCATTAGCAGTGAGCATGTGGGCAGTTCTGGTGATCTTGGCAGTATGTTGCCATAGTTACACTGACCTTGACCCCTTTGACTGCCCTTTCAGGATGACAGTTTTCTAAACTCAATGGTGAAGGAGAGGGAGGAAGAGTTGACCAAGAAAACACTCTCGGCCCTGAACGACATGCGCATCAAGTTTCCTGGGAAAACAGACTCTGAGGCAGAGCTGCTACTGGACAGAGTAAGCTGGATTTTGTTTTGTCAGTGTAGTTTTTCATACCAGGGTCCGACTTGTTGGAATGATCTCCCAGCATCAATCAGATATGCAGACACAAAACCATCCTTCAAGCAAAATCTGAAAACCCACCTTGATCTTCACTGCCCTCAACCAATAGCTGTTGCCACATCATCATCTTGCTGGTTGTGTGTGTGTGTGTGTGTGTGTGTGTGTGTGTGTGTGTGTGTGTGTGTGTGTGTGTGTGTGCAGAGGCCGGGGGCAGGGGAGGCCATGTATGATGCTGCACATTATGTATTTGTAGTTAAATGTATGAGTGGAGGCATGTTTCCAACCAGCATTCAGATAAGGAGAGATTGTAGGAATTAATAACTCCCAACACATAATCAGATAAATGCGAGTTCAGATTTTTTGGTCAGTCAAAATGAACAAAGAATGTTCCTTTTTTTTTAGTGCCCCTTGTGGTGAAAAAAAAAAGAAAAAAGAATCTTACTTGCAAACTGTCAAACCATTCACTCACTCTCCATGACTGTGCTGGAAAATAAGCCTCATTCTGAAACCCAGCCAAACAAACAGTTCATATGGGTAGGATGCATTCATTATGTGATATGCCATTACCAAACTTCTTTTGCCCTGTGCACCTTTGTGATTACTTTTTAAAAATTATTAATTTTTGGCCTTTTCAGCTGAATGAAAACTGGAAGTTCCACAAACCACGGATAGCGTCCTATTGGCTGGTGAAGCTGGACTCGATCAAGAGAAGAAAGGTAAGACTCTATGCATTGCTGATGCGCAGTATGCTTTACCAATGTATGTGTGTGCGTTTTATCTCTGAACAAATATTAAAATGTTATCCTGTCACATTAAATCTGTTTAACCTGGACTGTTTTCTTATTTTATATACAGTATATATGTCTTCCCTTTAGAAACAATTAAGATCAGTGATAAAACGTAAGCTGCAGTGATTGTGTCCCCTTGGTACATGTACAGTACTAGTAATTGACAGAACTTAAAGGTCTTATCTGTTACGGCCATAGCTACTGTCACCTGGAAAGAGGACGTAAGTGCCATGGACTTGATAGGCGTTTATGTCCATTTTTCCAGCTGATGGTAGATATTTAGCCAAGTTTCTTCTGCTTTGCCACTGCAGTGTGTGGGCTTTGAATTCAGCTAGGCTGCATGGAAAATGCCCTTTGGCATACATGTACAAGTGGAGTTGAAATGAACAGCTTTTCTCATTTTGTTTCTACACAATATATAATCATTGTATGCATTATACGTTGACTGCATGTAATGAGCGTAATTTACCGTACAAAACTGCTTACTATACATGGTTGAGGGAATAGTTATTTTACCAAGTCTAACCGTTACCACCTTAACATTATTGACTTGAATGGAGTATTATTCTTGACGATACTTGCTGCGTGTTTTGTTTGCAAGGACTATTACTTGAATTGGTGTTGGTATGTGTGAAGAAATGAATTAGCTTTTTAATTAGACCTTAGATGTAAGAACCCACTGAAAACAGTGTGAAAACCTCCAACATTGAAAGATTTTGTCTTCTGATTCCAAATGCTAGCATGAACTCCAGCCTTTGCATCCTTCTTGCTCACTCTCTCGCTGGTTCAATCGCTTACGCACTGTGCACTTTACATCCACCCTCGGGAAGCCAAGTCAGGGGATTAACATTTACCTCCCCCTGCCAGGTGGTTGACATCGTGCGCTCCAACGTGAAGGCCGTACTCCAGCGTATCTGGCGCTGTTCCGACGCGGAGAACCTACGACTCTATCGCATCTTCAGTCGCGTCTTCAATCGCCTGCTTTGGAGCCACGGCCAGGGCCTGTGGAACTGTTTTTCTCCCTCAACTGGGTATGTCTCGTGTCAGACTCGCTTCTCACTTCTGCGCCAAGCGTTTTCGATTTCCCCACCCCCAGGTTCTTTGGAATTACGTTCACTAGTGCGTGTGTGCTTGACAGTGCATGTGTTGTGTCTAGTTGGTTTTGTGATCAAGGAATGCTTCTTCACTCTTTACTAAGATGAGAATACCATTGACTAGTTTTAGTTCTGTTGTTTGCTGTGTAAGGCAAGATACTTTTTAGCAGTAAGTACCTGTGAAACAGTTAGGGTGACCATAGTTTTGGCTTGATTTGTTTTGAGAGAAGCACCAAGTTCCAGAGCAATACTGGTAGATAGTTTAGTGACATTTACAAGCTTTGTGTGAAAAGATTCACATTAGTTGTCGATAGTGGAGGCTTTGATTTGATCATTCAAGTCCATAACGTTTCATAATGTTTAAAAAAAAACGTGAGCTTTTTTATCTTTTTTGTTTTCAACACTTTCCTATGTAACTGCGATGATGATATTTGAATATGCGCATAGCAGTAGTGTAATATTTACTTTTGGGAGCTGCTTCTGAAAAGTATCCTACATATTTCTGCTGTTGTTTTGTTTAAGCAACGCCATTTGGGATAGGTATGCATCAGTGAATAGCGCATTTTATTTATACAGCTTCATTTTTTTGTGTCTATATTTTTCATTTTTGCAGTACGTACAGCTTCAGTTTCCTAGACATGGCAAAGATTATACGTAGCTGATTATTATTTGCGCTCACTTGACGGGGCAGAAAGGGCTTATTTTATTTTTACGAGCATAGTTTCATTGCTAGAGCTTCTAGATTTTGTCTGTAACATCAGTGCAGTCTAATAACTGTTTTGATGGTGGTGGTGGTGTGTTAAACACTATCTTGTATTAATTTTCCCTACCATTGGGTTTGTCTTGTTTTCACTCATTTGACTTGACTAACACTTTGATTAGTATTAATCTGGGTGCTGATGCTTTTTCCATTGATATCCGCAAGTGTTCTGCTGGGCGTAGGCATTTAGTTTTTTATTTTTCACTTCACAGTTGACCAATTTAAAGTAGAATGGTTGTTATGGTAATTTATGTTGATTGTTTTAATCCTTGTTCCTTCCCAAAGCACACATCTCAAAGCTGTTTCTTACCTTAGATTTCCTACGCACTTGGTCAGACTACAGCATGCAGCGTCTTGAAGTAGAGGCCTTTGAGGGAGGGGAACTAATCAATTAAAACAGTGTAACTCAGTGTTCAATTTTGGCATAGGTTTATTTTTCACTTCCCAGAAGTGTTTTGCAAATATCAGATCCTTTGTAAGTTGAAATACATGTATGAACAATTCCGTGATGTTCCCACTGACTTTTCCTTAGCAAGCTCTGGTACGTGATGCATGTAGCTTTTTTATGTTTGCTTATAAATCATAAGCATACTGTTCAAAAAGTCTCAAGCTTTTGCTGAAATGAGTGTAACAGCAGTTTGCCTGTAGATTTTTTCTCCCTAGCATTTTTCCCTGAGCGCCACATGCTGTCTTTACCAGTTATGCCTTTTTCAATGTCATCATTCATCAGATAATTCAACCAACATGTCCTGTAGTTTCTTCTATGGTAAAACACGTAATGCAGTTTGAATGTTACACTATGTACTGCTGTATCACAGACAATGTGAGTTATTTATTCTAAAGCCATTCCATTGTTTACTCCGTTTAAAATTGATGAACTGTAACAATACAGTTCTGAGACATAGTGTACACGTTGAAAGTAATACAGATGTGAGACTTAATGAGTGTGCATTTGAAAGTAACTTCCATATGTTGTGAAGTTGAGTTCAAGTCTTGGTCAAGCCTTTGGACAATGTCTCGTCTTCTGTTTTACAGGAACTCATGGGAGACAATCTTCAGTCGGAGCACGGAGCAGGTGACGGAGTGGGAGATGAACTGCTGTCGCCGTATCGTTCAGCTGTGCCGGGACTGCTTGTTAATCGTCTACCAGTTCGCCGCCGAAGCCAAGAGCTCCAGCGCCCCAACCTCGCAGCAGAACGCGGAAGGAGCAGACGAGCAGCAGGGGCTGGCAACCATGCAACAACCGCAAAATGGGTGTGTGACCTTTGATGCATATTGATTTCATTATCTCTTTTTTGTCCATACTGCTTTTGAGTTGTTGGGGTTTTTTGGTTGTTGTATGTTCTACATGTGTTTAGTTTGCACCATTTTTTATTTGTAGTTTGCACCATTTTTTTTCTGCAATGTGCACACTTGATAAGACTCCTTTGTTCAGGTTTGACAAGGGTATTATCAGGACTGTGTTCTTAGCCCCAGATTGTTTCACATATATTACAGTATGCATTTGCCCTAGTATGTATTTGTGTGTGTGTATGTGTGTGCGTAGTTTTGTTTGTTCATGTGCATATATTTGACAGCTCATTTTTTAGCCACTGTGTATTGTGCAGAAAAAAAAAAAAGTTTTAAAACTATCTTGTATTTCTGCACTTACTCTGGTGCAGAGATAACTACTGTGTGCAAGGTTTACATGTGAGTATAGCCAAGCAGGGGCAGAAAAAGGAAGCTACACTGGTAAAAAGCGGTCCACTTACAAGTAGAAAATTGCATCAGCTTTCATAAGAGCACACTTCGGAACACCCTGCATAGTCAAAAAGCAATCCAGTAATGTATAGTAAACTCAGTCCGCTTTATCCTAGCCCACTTTCAGAATTTCTTTTGTCCAAATCTGTAGAGATAACCAGCAGGATTTTCCCTTTTAGTCAAGTTTCTGCCATCTGCTTTTTCCTTTTTGCTTTGAGTTTGATCCTTAGCGCTTCGAACGGAAGTGCAAAAGTGTGTGTGAACGAGGAGGCGCCAGGCATGTTTAGGGCAGAGACATATGTAACATGAGCGAGCTGGAATCTGATGGAATATTTCTTGTGGGCAGAATACAAAGTAGAGCTCTGAGAAAGGCTCTTGGCATGGAGGGTAACTTCTACTACTAAAGTTCCCCATCTCTCACAGGTAATGGAGTCCGCAAATTTGTGCTTTCCAAGCTGTGATCATGGTTGCTGGGTTCGTGACAAAAACTTACCAGTCTTCGCACAATGCTTAAGCCGATGTACACAAACATCATTACATGCATTAATGAAGTGTTCCCCCTCCCTCCCCCCTTATCAAAAGCAGGTGGCGAGTTCGTAGTGCGGTTTTTAGATTTTAAGACCGTATGCACTTCTTTCCGTTTCTCAGTAAAACCGAAATGTGTAGGAGGCGTGTGCTGCGTTTTAATAATTATGCTTTCCATATTACCCCAAATATCGATACTGTTACCATATAAACTTGCTTAGTTGAGTAATATTGACTGTAGCGCTCACTGTATTTTGTAGGTCCCATGCTAGGTTCTGCATAATAATATTGTAGGTGCAAGACCTGCGCTGCATATGATCTTGGTATTTCTCCATTCCCTTTCATTGGTCAAAAAATGAATACTGGTATCAACCTAGTTCGTTCTTGATAAGGGGCCTCATACTCGCCCACTTAATACACTGTTCCTCCTAATGAAGATGGCCAGTTTTTCTCCTTCGTTCGTACCTGTAGCAATTTTTAACGGCAGAGTTCACAGATTCTACAAACCATGTTGTTCTGCTTGTAATACAAGGCTTACAGTGTGAATTTTTAATCTGGCTTTGAGCTAATATGCAGAGTTGGTTGGGCTAATGTGGTTATGTCTACTGAATATAATTATGGTCCATTCATTAAAAAAAGAAAAAAAAAAAAAAAGACAACACTTCTCCGCCCTCTTTTGTAGCCAGTGATGGTATGTGTATTTCATGGTATGAGTCGTTTTGTGAAGGGGCAGATGTATGAAATGCTTATTATTAGACCAGTTTGTGTGCTCGCTCACAAATTAATGGATGTGTATAAAGGTTTTGGCGGGCGTTCCATGTGTTGTAATGCTCATTGTGTGAAATTCACTGTGAAGTGTCAAGGGTCATAATTATTAACTTAATACATACAGTCAGCTATTAATTAGGGGTTTTTTTTTTGTTGTTTTTTTGCGCCCCAACTCCTTGCAAGCTCCAGTGGTGTCCCTCCCAGGTCATGGGTGGATTACACGGAGGGCTCGGAAACTGGGGCAGTTTTTATTATGCATGATGTTGGAAATGAGTATGATGCTATGGAGGTCATGTGGTTTGGGTGGGACAGGGCCACATTCCGTGCTTCGTGTCATAAATATCCTGGCGTTTGCCAGGCCCAGGAACTACAGCACCTGTGCTGCTGGCCGTGTAATCATCCAACTGATGATGTGTGTCATATCAAGGGAAGCACCCCCAAAGTCGCACCCGTGAAATGGGTGAGCCATGGCTGTGTGGCAACAGCCTCCCCGCTGGGCCCATTCTCACAATCCCGCTTGCTTGGCTGGGACTCGAACCTGGGTGTCTGGGTCCATGGTCTGAGGTACTAACCACTACACTACAGGGGGCCAAATGAAATGCCTTGAAATCTTCAAGACAACAGGAAAATCATATCTGTTACCAATCACAAGAGACCGTGGCTTTACAGTCTATAGTCCGATTATTTGACTGCAAGAAGGTTTTAGACTCTTGGACACGGACTAGGTAGTCCGTGTCAGATGTATGAGCTCTGGAATGACATCATGACGAAGTGTCAAAGAAAAACTTTGAACGGACACCGTAATTATTGAGCTCCTTGAGCACTCGTTTAGCTGGTGGCAGTGGCATGTGCAATTTTGTGTAAATGTGATACACTGTAGCAGCAAAGCTGGACTACAAAAATTTCTTGCACCCTGATGTCCACACTCAACAGCCACACTCCTTCTGTGCCACATTAGATTGGCATGCAATAGATGAACCATCAGGTTTGGCTTGGTTTCCACATCTAGTGAAATTTTGCCAGGGTCCGTTTGAATTTTAACGATATGAACTATTCCTGAATAAACAGAAACAATTTGTTTTTAAAACAGCCATTAGAGGCTTGCTGGGTGTTAAGTGAAATTAGCTTCATCAGGTTGGAAACCTACTGAACCTGTTTAGTTTTGTCTCTTACCGTGTTTTTGATGGTGTTTTTGATCTTTGCATGCAAATTGTTTGAAAGTGACAGGAGTGTTGGCCCAGAAGACTTAGTACCTTACTGGTATGGCCCATCAGTAGATGAACATTTTGCCTGACATCGTAGCAACGACTCACCACAGCACACTGCTGTTTTACATGTGTCGTAAATCAGTGGCATCATATGCTTTCGGCATTGTAATCAACCCAAGTGGATTTATAAGTTTGGCATCCCCCCCCCCAACCCCCTCCCCCCATTGTGCAGCAACATGGTTCCTTTTTCATTGTGAACAACAAAGGTGAATTTGTAAGCTTGGCATTATTTTTATTTATTTTCTGTCCCGTTGTGCAGCTACCTGGCCGGCCGGGATGTGAAGCCTCCATCCACCTGGAATCCCCACACGTTCAGTCAGCGCTACAGCAAGCTCTACCAGGGCCGGGCCGAGGGGCTCGGGTCATGACAAAGGCTGCCGCTAGCAGTAGCAGACCTCGCCGCCTCGTTCCCGGCTTTTCTCCCCGCAACAGAAACGGTCCGTAGAATACCACACAAATTTTTTTTTTTTTTTTAAAGTTCTGAACTTTGCCACTTTCATGTCCAACAGACCAAAGACTTCTGAATGGGTAAATCTATATCCATGAGAGCAAAAAATGATGGACAGTGGCATATCAAAACAGGAAGTCATTTTCCTTTTTTCAACATCTGTTAATTGCATGGTACAGTTTTAGTCTGATATTTAAAAGTCAAGGAAGCATGCAATTGGAAAGGAAACATTAGAGAGAGTGATTTTTTTAAAATAGAACTTTTATTAGATTATATACTGTAATATTAAAAAAATAATGGGGATGGTATATCTTATAATTATCAGCTGTAGAAAAGGAATCCGTCGCCGGAAAGTTTTAGTTTTGTGTAACCAGGGTTTACAGAGGTTTGTCATGTCTCAACTAGCATTTCCTTCACCTGTGATAAATTAAATGAAGTTGAAAATCTGGTGCGCATGTCCAGTGTACGTGTATTTCTGTCTGAGAGGGAATATTTACCAGACTTTTGTTTAAAATGCAAAGCTGTGATACTTTGTTGCGTAATTACTGCGTAATTGTATGTGTACAGTTTGCAGTCTGTTGTAAGATTATTGTTCAACTTGTCTGTCTGCATGCATGTACATGTATGTGCTGATAGTCTTCAGGTATTTTATTTTCACGTATATATATATTTGAAAAAAAGCACTTTGTAGTTGTTTTTTTTTGTTGTTTTTGTTTTGCATTTGCTGTACATGCACTTCCAAGAAGACTATTTTGGTACAAACTGTGCCAAAAAATTCAGTAGCATTTTTTTTTTAACATAATACTGAAAGAATTACTGCATTGCATCAAAAGAGCAAAATTAGTTTCATTTTTATTAATATCCACCAAGCGTATACATGCATATAGTTTCTCCGTTACATGCACTATCTGCAGGTAACGCCAGTCTGTCTTTTGTTAGCAACAAACGACGTTGCTGTGATGCTGTCCGCAATTTCAGTTATGATCCATTAATTTCTACCATTGATACGTTTTCGACAAACCACGTCAGTATGTCATTATCAGGTTACATGACCAGCTGAGTAATTCCACACAATGTAAATTCAATTTATCAGTTTACAACTTAAAAAGAAAAAAAAAATCACATTTTTAATTGATCCCTGACCATTTCAACATGTTTTCTTTTCTTAAAACCTCTGCTGGAAATCTCATGCAGATCTTTTATCACTGCAGTTTAAGTGAACTATGTCATGTGTGCACACAGACTTTCTCTGTCTGTTGCTGGTGCACACACACACACACACACACACAGTTTAAGAGAACTACGTCCTGTGTGCACACGGACTTATATTCACACTGTCTGTCGCTCACACACACACACACACACACTGTTTTAGTGAACTAAGTCACTGTCTGTTGCTGATGCACGCATGCACACACACACACACTGTTTTAGTGAACTGTCATGTGTGCACAGACTTTCTCTGTCTGCTGCTGATGCACACACACAAACACACACACACTGTTCATCTGCTTCACTGTAAACACCTGCTACAGACACACTACTCATTGAGCAGCTGCTCGACCTACTTCACGACATGACTAGGTAATTTCTAGGTACAATTTATTTCATTTTTGTAGATTTATTACTGTAGAACACCTATATTTGCATTAATTGTCCTGTTATAAAAACGGTTATTTTACCAGCAAATAAATGCATGAACCAGCATGGTGTTGATGTTCTTGTAATCAAAGCTTATTAGTTCAATGTATATGGAGGTCATCAGAAGATTAAATTTACACTTCTCATGACTACTGTTTGTACTTCTTCTGTCAGCACTGAGCTTCAACAAGTGAACTACTGACATAAAAAAGAAAGAAAAATTACACACACACACACACACACACACACACACACACACACACACACACACACACACACACAAAGTAAAATGACACTGAGAAATCTTGCAATACATGCAGAAATATTCTGTGTATCTACAAGTTACAGTTGTGTACACAAAAGGGTGCCCATCCCAAGTCCCCCCCCCCCCCCCCTTCCCCAACACTCACTCCGCCCATTCCACTTATTGACTTCTCTTGACTTTTCCCACAACAGGTAGCATAGTTTTGTCCGTGAGGACTTCCATTCCAAAATGGAAAAAAAAAGAAGCAAAACAACAACATGCACACAACATAAAAACTTTACGGGGGAGGTCTGTGGACACCACTGCACTACTCTATCAGAGAGACTAAGCAGTGCTGGACGCACTTTAAGAGTGGCACACATTCCTTCTGACTGAATAGTTATGCATGCACGTACATGCATTTTTACATGAAGAAAAATTACACTGTCACAGCCATCAAGTTTGCACTGAAACGCATTACACATCTGCGAACACAAGTGCAATATGCTTAAGTCATCCCAATCACTGCTGCTCTGTACAAAGCACAAGCAAATTGAGGGTTCCGTACTATTGATACAGATAAAAGAGAGATGGGATGTTCTGGCAGGGAACCATTGAATACTCCGACAGACTATCTCACACGTGTGATTTGTCTGTTTGAGTACTGGCGCACTGTGACTGGCTGCACCGACTCGGCATTCAGAATCTGGCTATATACATGCCAATTTGCCAGATCACCTCAGGCTTTGCAACCACCAAGATCTTTAAACGGAGCTTCAAGACGCATCTGTTTTCTCAGTTATAATCTATCTCTCTCTCTCTCGCTCTCCCCCCATCCCCAAAGGTGGCTTGAGCATGCTTCCTGCATGAAGGTTTTTGTTGCAGCCAACAATGGCCAGTCATCATCATCGTCATCATCATCATGATCATCATGAAGGGCACATGCAGAACTCAAAAGGTTGAAGATAAAGAGCAAAAGAAGAAGACAAATGTCATAAGTATTCACATTCCCTCTTAATTTGCCCAACTCGGCCTATGCTCAACCCCTCCATTGAATAATCAAGGCAAATGCAACTTCTATGTGAGCTTTGCTTTTAAATACATTTTCATACCACAAGAAAAGTTTCATTTATGTCCATACTATCACAGGTGATTTCCATTAAATTATACACAATTTCACTGACACACATTGTATTTACAAAAATATAGTACTCTTGGAGTTAAATGTAATGTCTGTCATCAAATTGAACTGAAAAGCTGTACTCATTCGATGCTGTATTTTTGACTTAACACATGGAACCGCCAGATGACGTACCACTCTGCTTCACAGCCTGGCCATGGGGATACTGGGCTGGTACTTGCCATACATGGTCACCACAGCAGCGCCACCTATGCCAAAATTGTGCTGCATGGCTACCCTGGCGCCTTCTACCTGTCGCTTGCCAGCCTCACCACGAAGCTGCCATACCAGCTCCGCACACTGGCCCAAACCTGTGGTGAAAAAACTTATTGAACACACAACTTCTGCATCTAACTAATATGACTTGGTCAAACCTGCTTTACATAGACACAGAAGGGCAGGAAGGGGGAGGGGGGGGGGCAGGGCACTGAGAGGGGCTGGAGGACTGGAGGAGGGGTGTCTTTTTACTTCAGGCTTTCATTTGCCATTTCCCTTACTATGTTTTTGGACCGAAAATATACAAATACTAATACAACGCATACAAAGAGAAGGACGGACGAACAGCCAAAAGTACTCATGCCACAGTAAACGCAATCTGTCTCTCTTTCATATTTCTTCAAGAATTTTCCTTTTAGCCTTGGTCTTGTTGAATGAATTTGTCTTATGCTGAAAAAGCCATAGAAGCAGCCCAGAACACTCCGAGCTGAGCACTACCAGTGTTACTCCTTCAACGTCCATTTACTGAATGTAAGCTAGTGCATGACTTCAAAACTTCACGCAACCAAGCAACTTCATTACCTGTCGCACCAATGGGATGGCCCTTGGACTCCAGGCCACCTGAAGGGTTGAACACCCACTTGTTGCCAACATACAGCTGCTCACCGCCTTGCTTGTTGCGTCTCCAGCTGGAATTGTTTACCAGGTCCAGACCGCGTCCTTCGGGCGCACAATGCAATGCTTCGTACATGAACAGCTCATTGCAGGAGAAGCAGTCGTGCACCTCAAACACCTGGACAGACGTGAAAGACATTTATAGGACAGCTGTCCTGGCTATCGATGCAAATTTTGCTGAAAATAGATGCGGCATAACAAAATTAAACTCTGACCTGTCTCATTCATTATGTATACAGCTCACCGTTGGGCCATTTTCTATATATAGTGTTGGACCCAGGTTCGCGCGTCTACATTTAGCCAACCTGGGTTAAAAGTGACCCAAGTTCAACCCTGATACGGACCAAGGTTGAACCCGGGCCAACCCGCCAACTCACATTCCAGATCAAAACATGCAGCTGGCATCATGATATGATGCTCATGACGTAAGTTTTCCTACGTCATTGTCAGGGTTAGACTTGCAGAGAATGCAGTGTAAACGCTTTTGGCCCAACTCCAACCCAAGCTGAGGTAAACTCGAGTTGAACCCGGGTTGTCGTGTAAGCAGCCTCACAATCTTCATGCAACACTAGCAGAAGTGTACCTGCACATCTTCCGGAGTCATCCTGGTGTCCTCAAAACACTTTTCAGCGGCAGTCTTGGACATGGAGTAACCGCACAAGTCTCTGTAACTTGACTGAAAAGACGACGGAAGGTCGGTGACCATGTGCTGTGCTAGTATTTCCACTGCTTTTGACTGCAGCCCATGCTCCTGTACAAACTTCTCGCTGCAGACGATCGCTGCTGCGCTGCCGTCCGCTGTGGCAGCAGACATGTTGAAAGTGATCGGGTAGCAGAGCATGGCCCTGTTTGTTATGGTCTTGAGGTCAGGGGCTTTCTGGAATGAGGCTCTTGGGTTGTTTTCGCCCTGTTTGCGATTCTTGTGTGCAATCTTTGCAAGGTCTTCCACCGTGAGCTGAAAAAGGCAAAAAATGTTTTCGTTACTTGTGATGCTTTTAACAATGCTTCATACCTTGGCTTACAACAACTAAACATTTAAGTTGTTAATGAAAATTCCAAAACCTGCAATTTGAAACAAAGATAGGTTATTTTCAGGGCAGACATACAGACACATATACACAAACATTAAACCCACCATTCTAAACAAAAATCACCACCAATTCAGCAAACAAAAATCAGCATTGTGCATATGTTTGCATTATCTGTTATTGTTTTTTCCTACACACACACACACACACACACACACACAAACATAAAAGAGAACTTAGTAAAATCTTCTCATCTCACCTGAGGGTACAGTTCCATGTATTCTCGTGCAGCATAAGCAAACAGCTTGATGACATCAGATGTCACTTTGTTCATTTTCGGCTGAATGATCCCAGGATCAGCACCCATGGCAACCATATGGTCTGTGTGGCGTGCAATAGGAGACGTACGGTCTGTGTAGCGCTCTGAAAGTCCTCCCTCCATTTTCTCAAAGCCTGAAACAAATGTACAATCATTTCTAGCAGGAGTATCATCATATTTTGTCCTGCCCAAACTGTCTGCCAGCTATAGTGGTACATGTATATTTCCCAGTGCATGGATGGAGTCCATTCAGGGCTTGTAGTTGCGACAATTTTTACTCATGCATGATGATGAGGGTGGGGATGATGGTATGATGCTGCTATGGAGGTTCCTGTGGGTTAGGACTGTGTGAGAGGGCCACAATTTGTGTGCTTCATGTTATTCTAGTGTTAACCATGCCATCAACCACATCATGTGATGTGTCATTACAAGGAAAGGACTCCAAAAGAGACTCCCATTGAGTGAGCGAGTGTCAGCTGTGAAGGAACATCCATGTATGCTCTGGGTAGGAGCCAACCTAAGTACAAATTCCCATCTGGGAATTGCTAGCATATTCTGACATTTTCTGTCAGTGTTGACCCTACCTAAAGCCATGACGCAATCCTCCATCCCACTCTGCACCAAACGGCGAGCAAGCATGAGCGCACTGGACCCAGAGGAGCAGTTGTTGTTGACATTGAAGACAGGTACTCCTGTCAGACCAAGCTCGTAGACCGCTCTCTGGCCGCTGGTAGGCTCTCCATAGCAGTAGCTGGCTACAACCGCTTTCACTGCCGGATATGGAATGCCGGCATCTGCTAGTGCTGCCTGGCCTGAAATGAATCAGACCATACAGTCACAATGTTGAATTTTATTAATTTCATGTACAACAGTCTATCAAAAAGAAACTGAACCCTTTGTCTCTCATGAACTCTCACCTCTTGTTCTTCTTCTGTCAACGCCCACAGTCAACCTTCTGACTGTTAGCGGCAGTTTTGAGAGTGTGCAGCAGGAAAATTAAAAAAAAAAAAAAAAAAATAGTGTGTCTGTGTGTGTGTGTGTGGTGGGGGGGGGGGGGGAGGTCAGTAACATGAACTTGAGACCTTCGCAGAGAAGGTGTCAAGGGTGGCAGCATGGACAATATCCTGATGGAGGTGGATAACCAGAAGGAAATGAATATTGTCATGATTGACTAAGGTTCTCCTAGCAATTAATTTCTGACAGGTGCTAGGTATCATCAGCCTACACTGGCCGCATAAATTGAAGCTGTTTTCAGAGCTGGACGTACCTGCCTCCCTCGCCATATCCGGGTAATCCCAGTTTTTAGACTTCGGGCGCTCAAACTTTGTCATCCCCACCCCTACCACGAACGCACGATTGTCATTCTTCCTGCTTGTCGCCATGATTGTTCGACCTGTGAGAAAAATCAAAATGAAACCAGAAATTATGAAAAAGTAATATTCATTTGGTTGCAAACAGCAATTGTTGGACCAGTACGTACCACTCCACAGTGAAAGGTGATCCTTACCTGCATGTTAGTTGGCTTAAAATACTGATTTCCAACTGAAATTACATTCAGATTCACGCTTACATTATGCCAGCAATACAACAAGCAAAACGATGCAACGTGTAATACTGGAATGACGAATGCAGTAATGCACCTGATAAAAGAAAAACACGTCCGACGTCAAGAAAAATAATTCGAAAGTAGATTGTGTGGAAGTGCCCTGCCGTGAGTCAGGCCACTATACAGTGTAAGAAGCGGACGTTAAAGAAAAACAGGCTTGTGCACAACCATAAGCAGTTTGTTCTGCTTGGTATTTGGTCGTGTTTTAAGTCTTGTCGCGGGCGCTACTTACCTAGATTTGCAAACACAAGTAGAGTTGTACGAGTCAAAACAGCCCCATTTTGTGAACTTTGATCTCCAGTTGCCTGCCCTTACATTTCTACCTGGGTAAGTCAAACCTAACTCAATCCGCTTATGTTGTTTCTTTTATCGTCTAACTTCGGAAGCAGATGTGAAGCATAAAAAATTAATAAAACTATAAAATGAATTTCTGGGTCCTGATTTCAACAATCTAGGCCAGCAGAAAAAAGTGGACCGTTTTAGTCTTGGTTAGCCAAAGCTGACACTAGCCACTTCCGGGTGAATGTCCAAAGTTCGTCGCAAGTTTGCGTGGTCGTGGTTGTGGTAGTCAAGCATTTTCGCCTGCTTCTGAGGAACGTCTGCAATGGCAGCAAACACAGGGTAAGTACTTCGACGTATTTTATGCATTTTGTTGACGGGTCCTGAGTTGCAAGAGTTTCTCATGTAAGGCGCGCTCGTAAGAAAATACTGACCGGCATGTTTTCTGCTCTTATTTTTTGCAGAAAACTGGTTGGGCGTACAGTTTTCATAACAGGCGCAAGTCGGGGTATTGGGAAAGCCATCGCATTGAAGCTTGCCAGGGATGGAGCCAACATTGTCATTGCCGCCAAGACAGCTGAACCTCACCCCAAGCTTCCTGGCACGATTTATACTGCTGCAAAAGAAGGTAAAAGTTAAATGAATATTTAAAACAACAACAACAACAAAAAAAAAAAAAAAACTTTTTCCCCCAGATGTCAGGTATGTATAGTAAGGGAACACCTTGAGTTTGCGTAACCAGACTTCTGTATGCAATATAATGGTTTATCATTGCACATGCAATGATGTTTGACAGTGACACCATGCAGTGGTATATATAATTTTTGTTATTTATGATAAAATAAATTATAAAAAAAAGTGCTGGCTCGCTTTGGCATTACCCAAGACTCCCACAAACATAGAATCATACCTACAGGTAGGGGCAATGGCAGATATGCCTATGAGTATACAAACATATTTGTAATAGTTCTGATTGTTTACTTACTTTTTTTTCTCTCCTGCAGTTGAGGAGGCTGGGGGAAAGGCATTGCCCTATGTTGTGGACATCCGCAGTGAGGAGCAGGTCGCTAAAGCCGTGAGTGAAGCAGTCAAGAAGTTTGGTGGCATTGACATCCTGGTCAACAACGCGAGTGCCATTAGTCTGACGGGCACACTGCAGACACCCATGAAACGCTACGACCTCATGAATGGCGTAAATGCTCGCGGAACTTACCTGTGGTGAGTGTGCACCAGCCCAAACATTTTTTGGTCTTTGACTTTCAGACAAAAACTCACCTTGACAGGGATCGATTTTCTCGCGCGCCGTGCGACTATGTCTCATATTTTGATAAAATGTCGCATAGAAATTTCGCAAAATGCGTCATATGTCGCACGAACATGACATCACAAGCGCACTTGACAACGCGAAGCAGAGATGCGCTGTCCGTGTCAGTCATAGAGTCTGTTACACTAATCTAATATTAGTGATGAGGCTTATTTATCCTGCTCGCCGCGCGCGCTGCCAGGAACTCTCGCTCGAAAGAGTTGCAAAAAATAATGGCGCGTTATCAGTTTTCTCAGTTCTGCGATCGAGAGGTCCTTTTCCGTTCAGAACCTGAACGTCACTGCACTTAGGAACAGGCTCTCGGCACAGACATGTGACAGAGTGATGCGGGTGAACTTGATTGTCTCATAGAAAATAAAAATGTTTCATAAAAATGACTGGTCAAGGAGACAATGTCTCATTGGCATATTTGAGTAAATTCCATCCCTGCCTTGACTGACTTGAATTGGCTACTTTGCTATAAATCTAAGCCTCTTGAACCACCATTGCAAAGGTTGCTTTAATTGAATTTTTATTGAGCACGTCATAAGTACGTCTTGTTAATAATGCTCGAACTGTTTTTATGTGCTTTCTCCAGTGCAACAAAAATAAATCTGTTTAAACCAGATCTAAGCCTCCTTAATGCCGCTGAGATGGAAAACTGTCGCCTTCGAAGATCCAATGTTGTTTGCCAGATAGAAGGTTGTTTCATTTGACCATCACAACAGTGTGTTGACAGTATAAATGCAATTCTAAAATTCCGAAATTTATATTGCTCAGCTGGCTCTTTGCAACAAAAAATTGTTATGTGTTCATGTCCATTGTCTGAGAGAATGCATGTGATTCACATGAGCATGCTTGTTTGGTTTATCTTGCGGAAATTTGAGCCAAATGTTTGGGATAAAGGGCCTACATTAATGCGATTATTATTATTATTATTGTTATTTTTATTATTTTCAGCTCCCAGGCATGCTTGCCGCACCTTCTGAAGGGAACCAACCCCCATATTCTGAACATCAGTCCTCCTCTCAACATGTCAGCCAAGTGGTTCAAGGGTCATGTTGGTAAGTTTTTTGTTTTTGTTTTACAGCTAGTCTTTGATACTACATGATTAAAGTCAAGTCACAGAGGGTATAAGAGTAAAGAGCTTTGAAAGGCTGGTATTAATGTTTAAAAAAAAGCAAAACAATAACAAAAAAAACCAAACAAACAAACAGGTGATTTGTAAAACAGGATCATGTGAATACCGTTTTGGTTGCTTTTTGCAGCGTACACCATGGCCAAGTACGGCATGTCGATGTGTGCTCTGGGTATGGCAGAGGAGTTCCGTGATGAAGGTGTTGCTGTCAACACACTGTGGCCTCGGACAGGTACCATTTTTTTGTAATCTTGAAAATGTTTTAATACAGAAGATGCATTTATTGGTTTTTCATGTGTTTGTCAGTAAACGTGAAGGGAAAAATTGAATTATTGAGCACTCCAGGCAAACTTCGATTAAAAAAAAAAGTACTTGGGCACAATGAAGCAGGCTTTTGCATCTGGGCATTGGGGGTACATGTATTTCCAACCCTTTGGGATATTTCATCTGTGAGAAATCAGAAAGCATCTAAAATGCAATTTGACTAAAATTTGAGTGTGTGTGTATTTGCTGACAGAATGCAGACTAATAGTTTTGTTTATACCAGTAGTGTTACAGGTGTGTCTGCTTATCTCTTTCAGCAATCTATACTGCAGCCATGGAGATGCTAGGGGGTGGGTCAGAGGTCGCAAAGCAGTGTCGTAAACCTGAAATCATGGCAGATGCTGCATACCTCATGCTGACGCAGGATTCCAAGTCTTTCACTGGGCATTTCTGCATCGATGACGAAGTATTGCTGCAGAACGGTGTCAAAGACATCAGCAGTTATGACTTTGTGCCTGGTAAGTTTCGTACCCATTTTGTTGTTCTTTACCTTCTTCCTGAGGGGTCAGGGTTTTTATGTGGTGAAGTATTACCTATGTACCAATGTGACAGAAGCACAGCCGTATCTTCATCTAAAACACTGAATTCTGACCTGATGGTCAGCCTAACAGTTGCCAGGTTGTGTGGTAACATGTGGCATTAATATACATGTACATCTTTAATAATAAAACTTTGATTAGGCTAAAACCAGATGTAATCTCTGCTTGGCGTGATGAGACCCTGAAGGCAAAACACCTGATTTAGAAGAATTGTCAAAATTCATAAAAGTAAAAGGGCCTAAGGCGTAGTACCAATGTATTTGACAAGCTCTTAGGTCCTTTTTCCATTCAGTGGTAGCTAACTTCAGCATGTGTGTTCACCAGAAACATCTTGCTCTCTCTGGAGGTGATCACTGCACCACTTGCTCACATTTAGTGAAGGGAAAAAAAATCATAGTATCTGCAGACTTTAATCATTGAACTCAAACTAAGCCGGCGTGTCCCTGCTGTGTGTGCCACCAGGTCATCCCTTGCTGTTGGATGGTTACGTTGAGCCGATTGCAGGCCAGAAGTATTCAGGGGCAGTCAGCGGGCAGGCTGTGCAAGCAGGGCTTGTCAGAAAACTGAAGAGTACACTGTAGCTGAAAATTGCTGCAAGCAAATGCAGCAGAAACAGTACTCAAAAAATGTTTGAACAGAGCCATTGTGTTTCGTAAATGTGTATGTAAAATTGGTTGCGCCTTAGCACCCTTGGTTGTCTCGTGGCAGTAATTTTTAGCGTGCTGGGTGACATTTTGGGGCAGCATTAAACCATCATGACTACACAGCTCTGAAATTCCCTAACAGGAGTGTTATCATGATTGATCACTTACTTTGTAAAAATGCCCATCTGCATTTACTGTGTGGGCAGCCTTTTTCTTTTCTAATACTTGTAATTTTGTTTTTGTTTTTTGCACACACTTGGCCCATCCATTTATTCATATAATTTCTTACACGTTGTAGGAGCATATCGTGACCTCGGGAATAAACTTGTGAATGTGCTATTGCATGCATGTGTGTGTGTGTGTGTGTGTATGCAAAAACAAAACAAACAAAAAACCCAAACATACGCGTACGCACACACACACACAACAACCACCACAGCAAATTCAGATGATGAGTTTGATTCTGGTCTCGGTCAAACCGCTTCAACTTAGTAGAAAGGTATGTGTCAGCTCTGTATGGCATACCCTGACCACTCTAATTGCGATGCACTAAAAATGATTGAACTTTTCTCTCAAGTCTGTATAGTTTCAATCAGTCTTGAAGAACTTTCTTTTAAAAGTGTGTAAAATAATGTGTTCAATGAAGATATTTATCATCCTGCTCAAAGTGATTGCTGTCTTTTCTGATTAGTGTACATTGCTGCACTAAGGTACTGTTTCTCAGCAGAGAAATAATGCCAAAACTTGATACACTGTTGCAAATGGACTGTGGTTTTATTGCAGTGTTGCGTTCGCCACTCTGTTGCAGGCAGCAAACTCCTCCCTGACTTCTTCCTGGATGTCGGCCCAGAAGACCTTGCTCAGCAGATGACGCAGCATGGAGCTACTCCAGCGTTCTACAAGTCGGCTCCAGGTGGCGCTTCTTCATCTAGTGCCAGCACATCAGCATCAGCGTCAGCAGCTGGAGACGGTAGTCCTGCTCAAACATTCCAAGCCCTAAAGGGAATGCTGTCGAAGGAGTTGGTTCAGAAGATAAATGCTGTTTTCCAGTTTGATCTCACAGGTAGGTTGGAAAGTCTGTCACTTTAGCGGGGTCATTGAGTTTGTTAAAAGCAGTTTCAATGTGCATTTTTAAAAGCCTGAAAAAAAAAAAGGAAAAGAGGACAGTCAGCTTCTACGAAAACTGCATGTACAGGTCACTTTTAGTAAGTATGCATTCTTTCTAATTCATGTATTGAAGTGCATATGTTGATTATAGCCTGTACTGTGTGCTTTACACCAATACGAGCATCTGCTTGTTTGATGTATGTTCATATGAGATGGCCTCCCATAAATGGGGGACAAAGTCGCTCACTTAGAGAAAATTGAAAAAGAAAAAAAAAAAAATTGTGGTAAGTCAAATTTAGTAACTTTGAGATTTTTTTCATTTTCGGGGTACTTAAACAACTAATACAACTTCTGTCAAAGTTTCAAGGCTGAGTGTAGCTTATAAACATGTTAAAACGAGCATACAATACAACCGCACTGTACTGGCATGATTCCCACGCCACTCGAACTTTACCAGCTACTCTCTCAGTGGCCGATTCTCAAGAGCAGGTTTTCAACAGGCATATTTCAGGCCTGCAGGCCTAAAATGTTTTTGTACCAAAAAAAAAAAAAAAAAAAAAAAAAAAAGCAAAGCTTACTTTCTGGACTTTTTAGTGAAACTTATAACTCCATATACCCCAAATCACCCTGTCCCCCTGTTGTGGGAGCCTGTGATGTACCTTTTAGCCCACTTATCTTGGATAATGATGCAGTGGGTAGGGTTAATATTGAGTACTTATTTGGCGCCTATCCATTTAAGCACTGTGCAAAAAGTACATGTACATGAAGAAGATGGCACTGGATTGGACACATCCTCAGGGTGCCCCCAACCGCACCACCCTTAGTGGCTCTTCGTTGGACCCCAGATGGAAAATGAGCCAGGGGAAGACGTAACGAGATGTGGCAGCGGACAGTGGACAAGGAGCTGAAGGAAAACAAACTGACCTGGGGGACGCTGGAGAAGACAGCTCAGAACAGGCCAGAATGGCGATCTTTTGTGTTGGCCAGAGGGTACGAAGAAGATTAAAAAAAAAAAAAAAATGAGTACGCAAAGGCTAGTAGAGCTCTGACACAGATTCCCTTCCATTCTTTACAGGCAGCCATCCAGGGAAATGGTACCTTGACTTGAAGAACGGTACCGGTGCAGTGGGAGAAGGAGAAGCAGCAGAAGCGGATTGTACGATGGGGATGGACAGTGCGCTGTTCATGGATATGTTCGCTGGTAAGGCGAGCGCCAGCACGGCCTTCATGACGGGAAAACTGAAGATCAAGGGGAACATGGCAGTTGCCATGAAACTGGAGAAACTCATGCAGCAGATGCACAAGTCAAAGCTATAGAGTGGAAAGACGTATAGAGATTGTGGTGGGTGCGAGGGATGGAAGTGTAGTTACGTGTGTGGGTGTGTGAAATTTAAGTTTATTTTCCAGAAATGTAGAAACGGAATGATTGGGAATGGCGTTGGAAAATATGCCAGACTTAGGATGAAATGTTAGTGTAGTAAGGCACAAAGATGATGATGATGATGATGATGGAGACTTGATATAGCGCACGGCTCCACCCTAACCGAGTGCTCACGGCGCTTAGGGAGAGGTTTTGAAAGGAAAGATAGTTAAAAAAAACCCTAAAAAAAAACTGCAGATGATTACTGGCGCGCGGCAGGACAGGACAGTTTCTGTGAATTGACTTACAGTTATGATAAAGTCGTTCGAGCAACAAGGCTGCCTTATGAACAGTGGACAGAAAGTCTAGTCTACGTACTCGAACGTGCTGAGCATGTGTGAAGGACATGTTTCTGTTTTGTTTGCTAAGCACTGGAGGGTGGCATGCAGCTTAACAGTCACTGGTACTCCATGTTATAATTCAGCAGCTGCATAGAATTGTTAAGAGAGTTGTTATGTTAGTATATCATATTAGCACTTCTTCAGTCCTTGAGCGAGTTCGGGAGGCAGAGGTTAGTGCTGATTCACGTTTTGTTTTAGTGTTTTTAAAAAAACTAATGTGTGGTTGTGTTTTACATGTGTTGAAGTCATGTCCATGAATTTGCTGATGGAGCATCTGGTTTGACAGTGGATAATTATCTTGTATAGTTGTAAACTGAAGACAGCATCAGAAAATTTGTTCATTTTTCTGTTTGTGTGTGTGATAAGGTCAGATTGTGTAGTTGTGAGCTCAAGAACACATGAAACAAAGTACAGGATAACTGAGAAAAAGAAAGGAAAAATAAGAGATACTGAAAATTCTTGGCGTTTGCCTGACAGAAGCTGTTTGTTGTATTATACTTGCATGTGATACATGAGATTTTGAATGTTGATGCAAATCTCTATTTCTGCATGTAGTGTGTGTTGAAATATGAAATGAGATTGTATGTCGAGATCTTCTCATTCTGTTTGTATGTGTATGATCATGCCGTTACTGCTTCAGTTATTTTCCATCCGGGCATATACACACATACTTTCATGAGATGTGTTCGGATATTTATATAATATTAACATAATCATTAGAATAAAAGATGCATAATTCAAAATAAGTCTCTTGTTTTATTTGAACTGTGTAAGTCATCTACCAAACATCCTTCATCAAATAGGACAATGAGGAAATGTTACGAAAGATGATGTCAAACTGCAAATAACATTTTACACAAAATAATCTTAAAACAGCACCACAGTAGTGGTACAAAAATAGAAAAAAACAGTCCTCTGTCATTGGGTTCGTGCAGTAAACATTTGATCTGGTCAGACAATGGACTTGAACATAAATGATGTCAATACTGGAGGTTTCTTGGGGCTTGATTATGACCAATGAATACCAGTGGGGGAAAAAAAAACCCTGACTACTCTGGGAGAGTTAAAAGCTAGTTCAGATCTTATGAGCCGCCCCTTGAATGAACAGCCTAGTCTGTCTGAAGCAGCTGTTGAAGAACATGACTACGAAAGCAGCTGCCAAATGAAGAGACACAGGCGATAACATGGGTCACTCCATGAATACACTGGTTTCATTGTCTTGCCCAAAACAGCTGCTCTCAGCGCAGTGTGTTTTGCACTCAGGAAAAACAAAACAAAACAACAAACCAACCACCACCAGACAGACATTTGACATACATAGACATTTGATCCGTTTGACTGCTGTGAGTTTTCGTCACCACCTTTCCGCAAAACTGCAGATTCACAAACGTACTTGCGAACAGTCTGAGCATTAACAAGTGGAATGTAGATTGCAGATACGCTGCTAAATTCTTCAAACCCATTCACAAGATAGAAATTCAATGAGCATTAACCCCCCCCCCCCCCCCCCCCCCCCCCCCATCACAAAATGAGACTTCACCAAAAACGGGTGGCAATTTTCATCTTGAACATGACCATAATGACTGCACACAGAACGAACAAGTACACATGCAGGATGCACACCGCCACTGCATCGGACGTATAGAGTGTCGGCACTGTGAAGTTGACCAGGCCTGTGAGTATATTGGACAGCAGGAAGAAGAACAAACCGTTGAAGTTGATGGCTGTCATGAGGCATGGTGCTGGGTCACTTGGTAAAAGTTTCGACAAAACCTCCTCTTCTGTCGTGATGGAAACACAAATTAGAAAGTTTTTTTTATTACATGCAATACCACAGGTGTGCAGACCTATTTATTTAGCAACTACATCGTGGACACAAGGGATGTAACACAAGAAGTCCTGCATGGCCCCATCTCACACCAGTTTTGTATAAATGCCAAAAGTCACTGCTAGGCTCGGAGACCTGACAAAACAGATTAATGATGTAAGTACCTCAGTGTTCCTGATTACGGAAAGGTGTGCATATTTGTATGCACAAAATTCTGAAACTGAGGCACAAATTCAAGAACAGCGTGTCACAGCACATGGTGAACAGTATTTTTCCAACACTCTCCCAGAAACTTGATGAACAAAATGCGATCTCTAATTAGCAGCAGACACTTGCAGCATCACATTTCTGCTGAGCCACTGTGCATAACTAGTTGGATTAAGCGTTCTGGGACATTTTTTGTCCAATCAGAATGCTCTATTTGATAAGCGGGTTCCTCGCCTTGCTGATTCGCTGTGGCTGACACGGTGCAATTCACATACACCTCTCCTGCCTGAATACTTTTGTAAACAACAACAAAAAATGGTCTTGACTGTCACACTTTTTATACCAAAAGACCATGGGCCCTCAAAATTTACCAACGAATCACAGGAAACACTGATACCTGTTTTTGGATTGTCCTCCAGTTTCTTTCTGCTATCCACCGCAAGAGCTGACATGAAGGTAGAGAGCAAATCTGTCAACAGACACGATGCCAAGACCTGACTGCTCAGTCCAACCTGAAATTGAGAATGAAATGGTGAGGGGTGAAAAATCGGACAACAAAGAGATTTTCTCTTTTTCAAGTTGAGAGACATTTGCAACATGAAGACACCTACCAAAGCAAAATGCTCAAGAGGCTGACGGAAAATGTTGATGCGTACCATACAATGTTATGAAATTCCGGATAGCTGGCACTTGGTATCCAGTTTTATCTGGTAAAATTAATGATTTTAGCCCAGCATTCTCAAACTGCCATCAGGTTAATGCAAGTTCAGGTTGTCATACTAAACAGTAAATGAAACCAGAGTAAGAATTTTGGCTCTGCTTTCCAAACGACAAACTGACGGAGACAAAAAGAGAGAGAGAGAGTAAATACACACCATCCACAACACGAAGGAGAGGTTAGCCATGCGGCGCGACACAGGCTGAATGACAGCCGCGGAGAGCTGAAGTGTGGCGTAACAGCTGCAGGATATCAGTGTAATGATCCCCAGGGTGCCTATCCAGTCTGACAGCCGTTTGCCTCTGGTAATGTCAGTTGCCAAACGACAGAACATCAGACCATCACCGTATTCAAAGCATTCACGAATTGCTGGTATGGTGACTGTAACTAAAATCATGCAAGCACACTGCTCCTAAAACCGTGGACTTAACTCTTTGACGACGGAGCGCAATTTCTGACACACGATTTCCTAATCGTGTGTCAGAAATTGCGCTCCGTCGTCAAAGAGTTAAGAAACACTAAAGAAAGCAAACATCCGCAGGATCATTTGATCAGAAGCATTATATGTGTGAAAGTGCATGTGTGGCTTGTAAGGCGCCCTGAGCTCCTGCGGGAGGGAGGGCGTTTGTTAAATACCCTTTATTATTATAAGATCTTTACTGCAGACATTGAAATTACCCAAGCACAAGTGACTTATTACACATGAGTGTTCACTGATAAAATAATAATAATACATGACTTTTATAGAGCGCCATTCTCCAACTTCCAAGGACTCGCTGCGCTTAAAACAAGTCATACTCATCAGCATTATCAAACTAGTGTAAAAATTGGCAAAAAAACTTATAACTTTGTTTGCCAAAACATAATTCCATTTTTTTTCACCACTAGACTGGATCTATAAATATGGCTATGCTCTGACATTACACTGTAAGACAGTGAATGCAAAGAATACTGAATTAATACAAGCAAAAAACAAACAAACCCCTTACTGTTGTGAAAAGAGGAACCTCCCAATGTGGGCACCGACTAGGTACAACACAACATAACCCACAGAGGAGAAGATGCCCTCGCGGTTTGCATTGACAAATCCTGCTCTGCTGTTTGTGCCACCAGGGCCATGCAGGATGAAGTCAGAAAGTCCCATGTAGAGAAGGCTGTACTGGTACACAGCCATGATGCCGACTGACATGAAGGAGCAGAAGCGTACAGGGCATATGCAAAACAGCACAGTGCAAACAACCTGGGGAAAAATAATGAAAACAAGGATGAAGAGAGTGTGAACGAATTTTTTTTTTTTTTCAGTCTTGCAATTTTGTACTGTTGTATGTATTCAGCATACAACAGAACTGAGGAAATATGCTTTGCAAGTGGATGAAATATGTGCACCAAAACCAGTGAGAATGTGTCAAGCCTTACCATTAGAGACCTGTATAAAGGCCAGTTTTGTATGTGACAAATTTCCCTGCCTGTCATAATGTACAATATGCTCTAACAATATGATTTACACAAGTAACTTAGTGCATGATCTGTCTACCCAGTCGTGTTCAGTTTATTGGAAATGGAAACCGGCTTGGTCACCTTGACAACAGCCAGTGTGAAGAAGAAGTTCCAGTGAACACCGTATTCTGTGACATGCTCGTGGTAGTCTGTTCCTTTCACAGCCAGCAAACGCCCCACGCCAAACACAAGCAACGGCAGAGATGATTGCAGGGACTTGATCACCCTCCTGACGAGGTCCTTAACTGATCTAAAAATGCATGAAATAAAATGTAAAAAAAAATCAAGTCATGAAGGTGTAGGGCAGATTAAATAAAGCGTTCAGCACTAGCTGTAAAAAAGACAGAGAAAATAGCACAGTCTGCTGACAAAGAAGCGAGAATCTGTACACTGAAGTTGCTAAAATGTTTTACGTTGTTCTTTGTAGCCAACAGGACCATGCACAATACAGAAAATATGGCTTGGTGGGAAACAAGAACATGAAATGATCCTGCTTATTTCTCTAACTTTGTTCAAGTCTGGATAGTGTCCGGATACTGAGGGTGGGTGTTGAGTGGATGTTTGGGAGTTTAATGTCCTTTTCCACCACACACGGGTGATCTTAAAGACGAGAAAACAAGAAAAAGGCCAGCACAAATATTTCGCCCCAACTGTCGGGGATACTGATAAAACATAAACATCTGTATGTATGTATAATTGTGTTTCATATGGCTGAAAACTCACCGGCATGTACCAAACTTTCCTCTCGCCTCAGGGCAAACAAGCCCATTACTGACAACAAAACACCCAACTCCAATGTCCATGAATCCTGTCCCAAATGTTTCAGTCTTGGCAAAACGGCGAGGATACACAGGAAAATCTACGGCAAGTATAACCAGAGCGGTGGATACATTCACGAACGATCTCATATTAGCTATGAAGGGTCTCTGAGCCTTTAGTTCCAGTCTTAACAGACTGTGCAGTTTGTCGCCAAATTTTGTAACTTTCATTTTGTTTAGACACCATAGGTAGATGGCAGTTGCTACCAAGCACAAAGTGACAAAGGCAGTTGTTGTTATGTGACTCAGTAGTGTGCTCATCAGAATCGCAGGGACAATGATGAGGGAATAGTCCAGGGTGATTTTGGACCTGAAATCAAAGGTAAACCTGCATCAAGTAAAAATATATATACATAAATTATGTGTGCATGCTTACAACAAAATTCCATTCTTTCACCTGCATCACCCTACTGTGCACACATATCATATGATTTATAACCAGTACTGTGCAGATCTATAGTCCGCATAAAACACATACACACTCACACACGGCTACGCAAACTGACCATAATGGCATTTGATGCAGGCCAAACATCAGCAGAAGGACATCCCTGATCAGGACACTCGCGGAAGGTGCCAGAGTCAAGAGAGACACTTCAACCACTGTCGTTCCGTTGTGGCCGCTAACGAACCGCTCGTGCTCTTCTTTGTAGCTCACCATCGTTGAAAATCACACACTGGTCTACAGCAGCAGTGTGATTATACGTTAATTTTACAAATCACTGATAAATTTCACAACCGGTTACATTTTTCTGTCGTCTGCATGGACGCCATCACACAAGGGGGAAGCACTCTAAAGATCCAAGCGGAATAACTCGTTATTTAGCTGCAAATACATGCTGCCAGATTCTGTTGACGCTTTGAATGCAATCAGCTATATAATAGAAGCATTTTCCGCTGACTATGGCAGAAGCTTCGGAACAAGATGACACTCGGAGCCCACTGGAACTTGTGAAGAAATTCTACACACTTCAGGAGGAAAGGGTTGAGGGTTACCAGTTCTTGGAGAGGTCTTCACTCTGTTCAGTTTAGCTTCAATATATATATATATATACTGACTTTACAAAACGAACAAAGTCATATATATATTTTTTTTCCGATTTAGAATGTATTTACATGTATATGTTCACTGCATTTACTTATGGATAAAAGTGCACCTGCTGGGGCTAGACAAAACTCAGATAGTTAAGTGTTCTACTATAATGAAGAAATATAGTATGCGTTTTACAAGCAAAAAATAAACAGAACTTTCAACCATTTTGTTGATTTGCTGTCTTACGGCATTATCACATCAGTACTGCTTTCTGTGGTAAATGACCTGAAACACATCTTCCCCTTCAGCATGCACTTATCAAAATAAATAAATTCTGTCAATTTATTTGTTTACAGTGGCTTTTCCGCTTACCTGGCTGGCGGGCCCCACTACAACTTTGAGCTGTATCGGAGTCTTGTGAATGAGATTACGCAGAGCTTCAAATGCATCTCTGAAGAGATCATTTCAATTGAACGCTGTTTGCGCTCAGTGCATCAGATAACTGGGGTTGCTGACTGCATTGCTAAAATACAGGAGGCAGAAAAAGAGAAGCTTGACTTTGTAAGTTGATGAGGAGCAGTCAAATTTGTCGTACAATAGAATTGTATGGGTAGATGTACTGTTTAGGTAAGAGCATGTGCAAGTTACGCTCTAGATCAAATTAATAAGACTGTGCTGTCATTAAAATGGAATTATCCTTCATCATATTTTCTGTTCGTAACAAATGTATCAGAAATCTTTTGTTAGATTCCCATCGACGCTCTTGCAACCAAAAATAGGCATGCTAAATGATATTGACACCCCCACCAACCTATGGACATTTTCATGCTTACAGATCACAGGGGAAAGAGGACAGTTATTGGCATATTTTCTGCCTCCCGTGCCATCCCCCCTCCCCCAAACCAAACCAAACCAAACCAAACAAAAAAAGTTGATCCTTGGCAGCACTGTGATACGTGTGTTGTTCACTTGGCCATGTGTGTTCAGCTTGTGGCACTTTCGACCTTTGTTTTAACAGAAAACAGCTGGGAGAAAGCATCAACATTGTGTATCAATTCAATTATAACCACCTTTCTTGGTTGCAGACTGTTCAGTTGCAGATTGACAGACAGCAAGCCACAGACAACCCAGAGGATGAATGCAAACGGCAACAAGTCTCCGATTTAAAAGAAAAGTTAGTGTGCTCTTTCCTTCTTTATGCTTATTTCAAGAGATCTAGGTGGTGTTGCCTGAGAGTGACGCAAAAGGCATGTGCAAGGGTATGATATGACTAGACACAATGACTCGAGCCTTTTTTGGCAAGAGGTATGTGTGACTCGCAAGTTATGGTGACTGCCAGCATAGGTACATATTATTGATCTTGTAGGAAACAGCTTGCCGACAACTTAGGGGCTGTGTTTGAGTAGCCTTTTGTCAACAGTATGCTTCTGGAAACTGAACCGTGTAGCTAACTGCAGAGCAAGTAGTTGCACACTATTCATCTGTATATTTCTGCAGAGGTTTGATAAAAGTTTGCCATGGGTTTGATGCAAGCTGGTGTGCAGATTTATGATTATGAACGAAACAGGTCTGTGCGATGCATTAATTTGGAATTTTTTTTTTCACAGGTTACAGCAAACTACACAGAAGATCAATGAGCAAATGGAATCTTTTAAATACGAGTCCGAAGATCTCTACACAGACGGCGAGGAAAGATGACATCCCAGCAAGCTCTTTTCATCATCAGCTGCACACACATTGATTAATTTGTACTTTGCAGTTTTCTTTTAAATGCTTTTTCTAGAGAGGAGAGGAGTTGGAACATTTTACTCCAGGGTCCATAAAGGTTCACAGTCTCATAAATTCATGACTTTTCCAGGCCAGCTCTCCAGTTTCCCATGACAACTTCCTCGCACTCTTTCACACTGAGACACACGACGATAGAAACTCTGAGCTTATTGAAGTTATTGCTGTCAGCAAGACCAATGTTCAGAGTTAGCCATTAGCCTTATGGGAAGGCACTTCGTTGGTATTTTTAGTGAACAGTCCAGTGACCAAGCTGACCGTCTCATGGTCTGGCTCAAAATGACATCCATACAATTCTGAAATTCCATGACTTTTCACGACTCTTGAGATAATTTCGTAACTTTCCAGGCCTGGAAAAGCTATTTTCAGATTCCATGCAGAGATAGCGTTAACCGGCTACAGCCGGTAAATTACCGTTTTGAAAACTGAAAATACCGGAATAAATTGGGCTGCCGGTAAAGGTGACCGGTTGGATCTTAAGATGACCGGCAGAAAAAAAAAAAATTATGAAAAAAAGCCTAGCTGATTTCTTTTAGCGTGTGTGATGCACGTTAATAGACCCCGATTACAACCTCACCCACCCCCACCCCCTCTCAACCTGTCGATGCGTCACTCTAGCGAGTCGCTACATTGTCTCTGTCAGCCGTGGTGTAGCTATGCAGACAGTATAGCGCGACCGTCTCTCTCAGTATAGCGCGAGTTTCTCTCAACTGGCTGGTTCGCTGCGACATTCTAACTACACACTTCCCGCCAAGGTCTCCAAACTGCAGTATAAAATAATATCTATTAGCGATAGGCGCGAAATAGCTGGAACTTTCGCGGGCACTCGCGTTTGCTGTCAAGCCTGTCATAATTATGGCCGGGAAACAGAGATCTCTGCTTTCATTTTTTTCGAGGAATTCAGCAAGTAAGCCATCTGACACGCCTGAAGATACAGAGAGTGGCAGTCAGTCATTGACTGAGTCTTCAGCAAATGCGTGCGGTAGCGTTGGTCACAGTGGTGATTCGGCAGATCAGAGAGGCGAAGATGGACCACAGTCTAAAAAACCCAAGCGAGAATTTCGCGAGCAGTGGCGAAAGGATTATCTTTGGCTTAAAACGGACAGTGAGGACACAATCTCTACTGTCTGCATAGCTGTTTCTCAGGCCACCGCATAAATGTTTGGTTAGCATTGTTGCGTTCCAGCGGTATCTGCGGCTTAGTAGGAGGGGGGGGGGGGGGGGGTGACCGATCTCGTTTTCAACAGTACCGGTTTACTTTGCTGGGCTTGCCAGCTGTTTTTGATGGTACCGGCTGGCAAAATTTCTAGCGCCATCGCTGTCCATAACTTTTCCAGGATTCCATGACCTGTATGGACCCCGTTACTCACGACGGCTAAAGGAAAGTTTACCAGCAAATACATCCTCTCAGATGTGGGCGCTGCCTTTTATCAAGATTGTTAATATTATCTGTTTAATGATTCATTGTTTTACTTTTGAACAAACATTGGTATAGTGGTAGTGTTTTTCATTAGTGTACAGTCTTTGAAATCACAAAGAATACATGTGCTTCACCCTTCAAAATAAAACAAATTAGCAAGATGTGTAAAAATGTAATGTTTATTCTAATGCATGATTGCACAGAAAACACCAGCAGCTCTGACATAATCAGCTACCGATGACGTATGCTACATGCCGAGACACGACCAAGAAAGAACGTCCCAAGAGAAAAAAATACAAAAGACAAATTTGAAGAAAAAGTTTGTATTGGCAGTCTGAATGTACAGTTGCAATTTACATAGAGCATCATGTTCATAATGAGAACAGACATGGGTGTAGGCGGTGTCTGAAGGGCCATGGTGTTTGTACTGCTGGTGGTGTGGCTGTAGCAGCAGCATGGACGATGCAATACAAGCGTGTTCATGGTGACGCCACCGTGGCCCCAGTTGATCACACCCCCTCCCCTTTCGACGCCTCGTCAAAGTTGCCAACCAGTTCTGAAACCAGAGCAAGATGTATTGAATAGATGTATTCAATCAGCCTTCGATCACTCTCAACAATGGCCAGTTTTGGAAATCTAGTAATGGAAAACAATCTTCCTTGAAAATAGTAATCTCTACTGAAACCAGCCCAAGACATACATGTGTATCATACTGATACACCTTTTGACCATTTTGGTTATGGCTGGTTCTACAAGTCTGGCATTGGAAAATGAATCTTGCCTGAAAAATGTCATTTTGTTTTCTCTGTCTCTCTCACATATATATATATACACACAACACAGGCACACAGATGGAAAGACTCACCTGGCACCTCATCGTCATCATCATCCCCAGGACTCTGCTTTGAGGAGTCACCAGCAGCTGTGACAAAACAAGCAGACGCACCTCTAACAAGCCGTCTTCACAGTAAAACACACCTCACACACACACACGAAAAATATGCATAAAAATACACCAAATCTATGCAACAGGGCCTAACATTGGAAAGAGTGACTTCGGCTTACTAGGCCGGGGTCCAGGGGCCGCTTAGGTCCCTGGTGGGGTGCACGAATTTTCATGATTTTGGGGAGGTTTTGGAGGCTTCTCCTGACAGCTGGTATTATGACAAACAACCTTAATTCTGTCAACCAATAACTTGTACTGTGGCCATTTATGGGAAAAAAGAAGTTTATAAACATTTTGAAAATTATGAAAAAAAAAAACTTTTCTCAATCACCATTTATTTAACACATTGATAAAATATTTTACTGCTTATGTATACACAGTTTTAACTTTTAATGAACCTTTGTGATGAACTGTCAAAAGATTACATACATCATTACATGTATTTTCCAATTTAATGTATGAATGTTGATTGCTAAATATAGCTCATGCAAACTGCTCATGGTTTTCATCACACACTGCAGGCAAAAGAAAAGACTGTTTCACTATCAGCCATACTGCTCAATTACCAGACATGAAATCACACTTTGGATTGCTTTTTGAAAAAGAAAAAAAATCCATTCTGGACTACAGTATTTTGGATTGGGTGGCCACTTGTTATTTGAAAAGAACAGTGAACTTTGGATTGTTTTGCATCAGGTTTGGGTACAGGAGAAGGAGCAGTTGTCACAGACTCTACCTGTTGCTGTATTCAAGTTCTTTCCGGCGCATGTGGCAGTAGGCCTTGCCGCGATGGCAGTCAGTTTCCGAAACTGCTATTTACTGTACCGGCCCTTGAACTCTTCCTCCACTGGCTTGTTCACACTAACGAAATCCCAGACCACCCACTCCCAGGAATAGCACGAACTTTTATCACAGAATGGTTGGCCGCGATCAACGATGTCAGTTCCATGGGCAGGGCTGCCTACCCCTGATTTTGGGTTTCAGGGACACACTTGATGAAAATCCGGGACACACAGAAATTTTCATGGACATCCTCGGTAACCAAAAACAAAAGTGATTAAGTGATTACTTACTACGAACATTTCTTCAAAATCAAAACGGCGGACCAATCTCTCGATTTTAACAATCTGCTCCTTCCGATTCAAACAAGCCCGAAAACCAACTGAATTCCCACTGAAGGTCTTCGCATAGATTCATACCAACAGCAGATCATGTAGAAATTCTGATCTTCTTGTTGGTTTTCTCGCCCTCGCGACTGAATGGCCGTATTTTTCATGTGCCTCTCCGATGGCGCTTGATATCGTCGCTTCCTCCTGACTTGATGGAAACTGAACTCGGTGGAGCAAATTTCACAGGCCACGTATGTATCGAGTTTTCCCCGCTTGATGAACGGCCACGTCTCGGTGTATTTCTGAATAAATGTTTGTTCCCGTTTCGCTTTCTTCTGATTTCCATCGCCTTCGTCGTTACTCGCTGCCTTTCGCTTCGACGCCATGGTTCATAACACAACTTCCACGCGCATGCGCAACGCAAACAACGTCCGGTTGAGCGGTCAGAGCGCATGCGCAGTGGCTTGGTATGCCTAAAAAATTTCCGGTGTGCGTGCCTGCGACGTTTTGGGTTGCTTTTGTTTTAGTTTCGTGTTCGCGCGGTTTTCCGGGACGCAGTACAGAAAAGCGTATTTCCGGGACAGTGTCCCCAAAACTGTCATTTTCCGGACTAAATACGGATACTCCGGGACGGTAGGCAGCCCTGCATGGGTGATTTTCTGCTTTCAACGGTTTTCGGCTCTAGTTCGCACGTTAGTGGCTGCCAGAAATGGCGCGACCCTTGCCTAAAGCTAACCCGCGTAGCCGTTTGAGAAGAGTACAGAATGGTGAGCGATCAAACCATTCCTGATTTGGCGTTTCGGCCTACGCCGGACGGCGTACTGGCGGAAACAGAGTCGGCGTACTGGCGGAAACAGAGTCGGCGTAAATACGCCGAACGGCGTATAATGTTAGGCCCTGATGCAACCAGAATACAAAACTACTATCAGTTAAAAGCATATGTTGTTATTCAACTTATTGTACGGAGTAAACTTTACAGACGAAACTTCACTCCTGAGACAATTTTACATTCTGACTTGGAGAATCTAACAATCCACAGTACAATGTAAAGCCCCAGGATATCACTTACCATTAGCTACAGTCGAGGCGAGTTTCCTCAAACTGCTTAAGCTCTCTGAACCCAACTGATTCAGGATACCCGGAAGCATCTCGGCGATTTCTGCACACAGAAAGAGAATTATTAGTCACTGAGACCACCATCAGGTTGGTCACCATTTAGAATGCGGCACTAAGTGTACCGATGCCATGTATACTGCTGTATTTCAGGCATGGTTCAGCTCTCATTCTCTGCATCCCTGCAAATGGGGTTAAGTAGTTGCGAAGCAAACGTAGATATTTCATTTCCTGCTGTCAACTAACTTGCTGACTGTATTCTCAGAAATGTACAGTTCTAGGACTGTCTTGTAGTTGTATATAACGTGTATTGGTCTTGTCATTACCACTGTCAACACGGTGGTGTCACATATTTTGACTGATAACAGACCTCCAGTATTTTGACAAATTAAGATCAACATTACAGGCAGTGCTGAATACGCCGGACACTACATGTATTGCACACGCCCAAATTTCATGGGCACAGACATTCCACAGTTTCCTCTTAAAACTTTAGACTACATTTTTCCTGATCCTGCAAACCTTGATTATAGCACAGATCACAAAATCTTACGTTTCATTTCGGCGTGGCCAGTAATTGCGAAGGTATTAGCTGCCAGGGAAGCCTGCACCTTGGGATTGTTAAAATGGATCACCTGACCATCTTCTTTGATCATGTTTACCTGCAAAATAACAAATGAAACTCCATATACTTGCCAGTAAAACAGACAAACGTACGTTTCCCTGTATCAGAAGCATGTCAACCACCTGAAAAAACGTTTTATTATAAGTAAATGAACTAAACATTAACTTTCCTCCTGGTACTGTTCAACGGCATTTCTGATCCGTGGATCAGTGTGAGCCAAACTACCAATGCGCTCTGGCTGTGAATGCTGAATGCAAAATGCAAACACCTCTGCAATGTAAAATTTCAGACTCTGTGACGATCCAACACATACAAACAATGCGACAGACTCACCTCTTCTATGCCTGGGATAGAGTTGACTGATAATTTTTTCAACGAACTCTGCAACTTTTTGTCATCTGTGGTGGCTGTTCTGTGGATGACCTTCTTCTTCCTTCTGGCTGAACCCTGAAAAATTCACATTAAAATCTTGAACTTACAGGCTAAACTAAATATTGTTATCTAACTACTGACATGTAAACTAATTACATTACAAACAACTTTTACCTCTAAACAGTAAAAGTAAACAACACATCGAAAATGTAAGTAAATGTTGTTTTTTTTTATAATCATGATACATACATGTACTGTGTTACAAACCAGCAGCTTATCTTTGGAAATACTTAGTATTACCTTGCCACCAATCCTAACTTGGTCGGCCTTGGCTTGTAACTGCTTCAGTTTTTCTGGATTCATCTTTAAAGTCTGAAGAAAAAAAAAAGAAGATGGCAAATGTAGGCAATCCTTCAATGAAATATCAGAAAGAGGCTTACATAGGCTTATAATCACTTCAAGTTAAAGCATATAAATAGATACAACAGGGCATCACTGACTAAGCTGCATGCGGAATGTTTAGCCAGAACGTCAGAGACCTAAACCAGGAAGGGGAAAGGGATGTGGAAAATCCACTAAACTTCTATAGATGTGCACTGAGTGGCCAATACACACGTGTTTGTCAGTATGACTGTGAGTTGTATGACAGTTAAGTTGGGATTCAAAGAGTGAAAATCCACTGGATAGCTGACAATCTTGGTGCCTGAAGTGCTAATCATTCATTAGTACTACTAGTACTACTCTTGTGGCAGATGACTGGCAGCTCTGAAACGATATGTGATTGTTACTTGACAACAGAAATTAATACATGTACATTCAGTTTCAAGGAAACAAACCTGTGAATTGAGCTCACAGTACTTGAATTGTTTGATTTTGCAATACCTTAATTGTTGGTTAATGATGTTTAAGGGTCTTGTTTTGTTTTATACCAACAGATCAATGAACAAGACAGAGAGGAAAAGGTGTCCAATACCCGCTCAACAGCTTAGTCTAGAATTTTTCTACAAGCAATATTACTTCACAAAGAATGCAATGCACCAAGAATAAAAGGTATAATTGTAATGAATCTAGCATTCATGGGGGATGTTTTAGACAGACGAAACAAATAATCCTTTGTCCCTGTTCCTCTGCCCTCGAAAATCACGTCCAACAAACTAAAGCAGCGTGTGGGGAATGTGAACCGGATTAGTACCTGCACGACCAAAACGGGCAAGAATGGGCACAAGCTAATGTGATCACTCTAGTGATTTCATTGTCAATCGTTACGATGGACAGCCGTCCTTCTCCGCTGCTTTCTCATTAGGAAAGTAGCAACATATGACACGGATCGTAAAGAAAATCATATATGTACAATGGAATCCCCCAAACAATGAAATGTTTACTTGTTTTTGATGGAGACGAGGGATCGCTCTCTCCCACGAGGTCCGAGTATGGCCGCTTCGGAAGGAAAAGACCGTGACGTCATTGAAATATGTGCACATTGCATTTTACTCTCTATCAAGAAATATTCAACTTGTATCAACAATATTTAGTATAAACCAGATGGTAAACATACAATTCAACCGTAGTTTTAGTTATCAAAACTAAAGTAAAGCTGAATAAATATCTGTTGTGTTATATTACAGAACACTTTTCTCAAGAGAGTATAAAATGTTGTCGTAGAGGGCGCGAAATTCTCGTCTGTTGTGCTTTGCACGAGGGCTATTTGTGGACTCAGATAACCAGCATTGAACGTTCACTCACAAAATCACCATGTCTTCGGAAGCTCCGTCTACATCTACAGCTGACAGCAAGGAAAAGTACGAAATTGGGTATTTGATTGTAAAAATATCACCAACAGCACATTTTGAGGGGTTTATTTCTCGATGCTGTTAGTGTGAGCAGACGACAACTTGAGGAAGACAGATCTAGATTTGCAACTCCGGCAGGTGATGAGTCGACTAGAGGCTAGCTCGTCCGACTGTACCAGTAAAAAGGTTCACATTTACGGTTTAGCTTGATTTATATCAATACCAGGGCAGAAATAAAAAATCTGCTGGAATAGATCTATGACTCCTGGGCGTCTTGTGGATCGAGAAACATCTACCAAAAATTTAGACGTGTGAAAATAAATGCTGGGTCTTTTTCACAACTAGGTCCGTAAAATTTGTAAAATCAGTTTGCTGAAAACTGTCACAAATTTCTCTTTTTCAGAATGGATGCAACCTTGAAAGCCTATAACATGATGGCACAGGGCAAGAGAAATTTGATCTGCGGTGAGGTGCCAACAGCAGTCCAACAGTTCCAAGAGGCATGCCAGATACTGTGAGTTTGAGGTGTACACATTGCTGCGGATGTCTCCCCACTTGTATTATGTTTAGTATGTGAACCATATTCAGGTGTTTCCTGTAATTGCAACGTGGATACTACTACTAGTGTTAAAAAGTGAATAATGCTTGATGTCCTGCAACAAGCTCTTTAGGGGACTGCTTTGTGAATACAAATCCCAGTCCTAGGGTGAGGCCAAACTTTTGTTGGGTAGGTAAATTTTCACATAGGACTATGCATCATTTTCAGTTTCGTGGATGTAAAATGGGCAACTCTAGTCAGTTGCAATCATGCAAGTGCAGTGTAGGCTTGGTCAGACCACAAGCTGCTTTTAGAGCCAGCAGCAAGATTTTTTACATTGTGAACGATACCTACACTTCAAATAGACCCACACACAAGCCAAGCCAGCCTAATCATCATCACTGACCAACAATACGATAAAATAAAACAGGAAAATCATGAAGATCTGCAATCATGACACAGTAGCAACAAAGTGTAAGAAGATCTGCTCCTCATACAGTCTTTGCTTCTTCTTTTTTTTTCTTTTTTTTTTCCAGGTCATCAAATTATGGAGAACTTGCTAAAGAATGTGCAGACGCATACTTCAACTATGGCAGTGCATTGCTTGATCTTGCTCGTATGGAAACGGGCGTTCTGGGAAATGCTTTGGAAGGGGGTAAGTGTTGAGGTTATGTTCAAACTCAAAGATAAAGTTCTGTCTAACATTGAATATTATTGTTTGACGGTCGTGGTGTCTGAGAGACATTTTCTCAGTGGCTCTGGTATGGTGGTCTGGCCTTGGCATAATTTACAGACCATTTAAACTTTCGTAGGAGTGATGTTGCCATTATGCCAAGCAGGAAAAAAGGGGGATACTCAGTGCAAATCATTGAGCTCGTTAGCTGTGGGAAATACAGAATGCAGTGGCTGTAGGGCTAACCTTTAAAGTTGTAACTCTTGCAGGGATGGATTTACTCAAATATGCCAATGAGACATTGTCTCCTTGACCAGTCATTTTTAATTTTATGAGACATTTTCATTTTCTATGAGGATCAAGTTCACCCGCATCACTCTGTCACATGTCTGTGCTGAGAGCCTGTTCCTAAGTGCAGTGACGTTCAGGTTCTGAACGGAAAAGGACCTCTCGATCGCAGAACTGAGAAAACTGATAACGCGCCAATGTTTTTTGCAAATCTTTCGAGCGAGAGTTCCTGGCAGCGCGCGCGGTGAGCATTTTGCGAAATTTCTATGCGACAGTTTATCAAAATATGAGACATAGTCGCACGGCGCGCAAGAAAATCGATCCCTGCTCTTGGGTAGTCCTCTCTTCAAACTGACAGTCTGTTACGTAAGCAACCACGTTTTTAAAGAAAGAAAGAAAAACACTGGATAACTTGTACTCGGTTTCAAGCAGTTTGCAACCCGCCACTGATGACAAAAAATTGAAAATAAGGCGCAGTTTGTGTGATTATGAATACTTAGTACTAACTCAATTGTTTCCTTGTTCAGTTGACGTTGATGCAGAGGACAATACTGAAGCAGACGAGAAGGAACAGTTCGAACCAGTAGACAAACTGACTGGTGAGTTGATGGTGAACTGAAATGTGCAACCAAAAAAGAAAAAAAAAAAAAAGTGAATGCAATGTTTAATTGAGCTCATTTTAAATGGCAGGAGAAATTGCATTATGATAGAATAGCTGTTGTTATTTGCTCAGTAAATTACAGGGTTCAGTTGCGTGGCAGCAAAGTTTGAACTTACCTGTCTTCGTCGAGACCCTCCATGTTTGTAACAAAGAATGTGCATAGCGTGTTTGATTGTCGCGTTGGACAGCAGTACTTCAGCCATAGTTTTAACCCTTCAGTAAGAACTGGGTTTCACCGTCCAATGTCAGTCACACTATTTTTAGCCACATGGTGGAAGTAAGGTCATGATTTTTGGCCAGTGAGAATTGGACAAGCTGCGCAAGATGGACGTCGATTCTTAGATCACAGAAATTAAATGTAAGTTCCGTCACTGCTTCAGATGATATTGTCGTCCCTCCCCTCTCTCTCTCCTGTACGTGTGCACACACTATGGCGTAGCAGATCTATGGTCTTCGGTGCAACAACAAAACATCAACGTTCGTGTCAGGAAGGGTCATTTCTTTCTCTGAAGATCCTCTTTCCTCCTCAAATATTATTGAAGCGCAACTTCGTAGACTACACGATTTACTGTCTTGTGTTAAGTGGTACATGTACCACAAAGAGAGATTATAGCTACGCAAGCTCCTATTCCTGGGGGTAGGCAATCTCCAAAAAAAGTTCAAATTTACTGAAAGCTGCCCGATACGTTCAGCCATGCAACTCAAGTTTTTGCAAAGCTCACGAGCTTAACACCAAGCAAACTTCTGGCACGCTAAGGCCCCTGTAGTGTAGTGGTTAGCACTTTGGACCATGGACTGGGAGACCCGGGCCGAGTCCCAGCCGAAGCAAGCGGGATATTTCCTACCCAGGTCGGCTCCTACCCAGAGCGGGTGTACTATGGTCCCAATGGGGATGCTGTTGCCACACAGCCAAGATTCACCCACTTCACGGGTGCGACTTAGGGCTTGCTTCCCTTGGTAAGGCGCATCTTATATAGTTATAATGTGGATGATTACATGGCCGGCGCCACAGGTGCTGTAGTTCCCAGGCCTGGTTAACGCTGGAGTATTTATGACAGGAAGTGTGGAATGCGGCGCTGTCCCGCAGTCCCAAACCACACGTCCCTTCATGGCATCTTACCATCATTCTCATCTCCATCATGCATAATAAACATTACCCCAGCTTTCAAGTCCTCCATGGATTCCACCCATGACCTGGGAGGATCGCCACTGGAGCTTGCGAAGAGTTGGGTCAGCAAAAAAAAAAAAGAAGAAAGAATGCCCATGCAACTGAGCCCAAGTCTGTACACTCATTTACTGTGACTGTGTGCATGTCAGTACTGTCTTAGTGTGCATGTGTGCCATTTAGTTTCAAATGCTGTGCATTCATTGTAATAAAAAAAAAAAAATTGTCATGGTTTTCTTGACTGGCAGTGCACTGGTCTGTGAGGTAGGTGTGGGTAACTAGCATGAATTATAACATCTCCATTATCATTTTCCATCCTTTTCTACATAGAGGAAGAAAGAGATAAACTCAGGGATCAGGTTTACGATGCCATGTCAGAGGATTCGACTAAGCTTGCACAGCCCAAAGAAACTGGGGAGGGTGCTGTTAAAGAGAAAGCAGAAGTGAACGGGGAGAAAAAAGAGGGTGATGAAGCCGAGCCCATGGAAATGGAAACCGACAAAGCAGCAGATGATGGCAAAGAGGTCGAAGCAGAAAAACTGGATGTAAAGGAAGAAAAAGTAAACAGCACAGCCATGAATCAAAATAAGTCTAAGGATGATGGTAAAGCAGAACCGATCGAAGATGTCGCCAAAGCTGACGCACAGAAAGAGGACAGGATGGAGACAGATGAAGCACCGAGTAAAGTCAATGGAGAGGACGCAGTTAACAGCAAGGAACAGACAGAAAATGGTGGTGATGCAATGGACACCTCAGAGGAGAAAACTTGTGAAAAAGAGGTTAATGGCCCCGTTGCAAAAGATCAGAATGGGGTAAAAGATGTGAGTGGAGATGCTACAGAGAAACAACCAGATAAGAGCAAAGATGAAGAAGCTGCCCCAAAGAATACAGAGCAAGAAGAAATGGAAGTGTCAAGTAAACCAGAGAGTGAAAAAGAGCCAGCAGGAGATGCAGATAAGGCCAAGGAGGCGGCAAATGGAGATGAAAAAGAATCATCGTCGAAAGACAAGGAAGATGGCGCCAACAAGGTTAATAGTGAAAGTCCAAAGGAAACTTCTGACAAAATTGCAAAAGAAGATCAAGAAGAGATCTCGTCAAAAGACAGCAAGAAAGAGGATGCTTCCCAGGTTAACGATGAAAGTGCAAAGGAATCTTCTGAAAAAAACGTAAAAGATCAAAAAGAGACCATGCCAAAAGACAGCAAGGCAGAGGATGGAACTAAAGTTCATAGTGAAGTGGTGAAGGAAACTTCAGAGAAAATCACAGATGGAGATAAAAAAGACAGTCAGAAAATAGACGAGGACAAAAGTAACGGAGAGAGTATAAAGAAATCTCCTGAGAAAATCACAAATGGACAAAAAAAAGGCGGCAAGAAAGAAGACGATAAGGGAAACGGAGGAAATATAAAGAAATCTCCTGAGAAAATCTCGGATGGAGAAAAAGACGACAAGAAAGAAGACGATAAGGGAAACGGAGGAAATACAAAGAAATCTCCTGAGAAAATAACGACTGGAGACAACAAAGACAGCAAGAAAGAAGACGATAAGGGAAACGGAGCAAATACAAAGAAATCTCCTGAGAAAATAACGACTGGAGACAACAAAGACAGCAAGAAAGAAGACGATAAGGGAAACGGAGGAAATATAAAGAAATCTTCTGAAAAAATCACGAATGAAGAAAAAAAAGACGGCAAGAAAGAAGACGATAAGGGAAACGAAGGAAATATAAAATCTCCTGAGAAAATCGGGAATGGACGACAAGACGGCAAGGCGGATAAAGACAGCAAGAAAGAAAGTGATAAGGTTAATAGTGAAACTGCCATGCAATCATCTGAGAAGGAGGAAGAAATGGATGTGCAGGAGGCTGAGAAGAAATCTGATCCAAAGGGTGACAGTTTGCTTTTTTCTGGCACGGTTCTTGTTTCATCACACAGCATTCAGATGTTACATGTTTTATAATAACGCTGATATTTCTTCCCCCAGGATTTGGCTGTTAACCAATTTGTTTCAGCAAGTTGAAGTTCTGCACACAACCAGTTGATCTTTCTTCATGTTTTAATTTAAATTTCACATTTTGTTTACACTCATATTTGTGCACACATTTTTGTCATGCTCTTGGACAATTTTCTTTTTAATCTATTTCAGCTGATTCAGATACGACTTTTTCCCCACAAGTTTTCTTCTTTCTTTCTTCCCCCCCCCCCCCCCCCATTAACCTTTCAGATACGTGTACTCTGCATTTCAGCTATTCTCGTTAAGTTCCCATTTCTTATAACCTGGTGCTGCAGAACCCCAGAGCATTTAAAGCTTCGGTCCTGACAAAGTCTACATGGTTTAACTCTCAGCAGTTCTTCCCTCTTCCCGTGATAGATGCCTACAAGAGCTGAATGTGATTATACAGTTCCCTGTGAAAGTGTCTCCTTGCCTGTAGTTCATTAAAATAATGATGCTTATATGACGTACATGTATGCAAAAAAAAAAAAAAAGTTTGTGACAGAGAAAATTATTTAGAAGCACTGCAAAGAGCTACACTGCAACGATTCCTTCATCCGTCATCTTAGAAATTCGCAAGTTTGTTTACTCTTCTCCGATACCCGTTTTGCGCCCACTCTGCATTTTAGCCTGTAGTAAAGCTTGAATAGTGTATTTTGTGTACAAATTTTATGTGAATCAGAAAATGGAGAATTTGGCTTTTTAAGGCTGTGTGTATACATGTATGTTCATCTCTCAGTGTATGTATACCCTCTTATAGTGATAATTTTTTTTTGCAGATTATATCACTTGTTTATTTCTAAATAGTTCTACGTGTATGTCTAGCATTTTTATCGCGTTGGATGTAATTTGACACATCACAGTTTTCTAGTGGATTGTTTCTCAAGCTACTAGAAAAAGATGCATAATTTTAATGCGTGGGATTTTGTTGTGCAACAGGAGAAGAAGCTAGCAGCAAGGACAGTGAAGATGCAGAAAAGGAGAAGGAAGGTGAAGAGGAGGAGGGGGAGGAGGAGGAGGAGGAAGAAGGGGAGGAAGAGGGCGAGGGAGAAGGAGAAGATGGTGAGGAGGATGCTGCTGATGGTGAGAAGAAAGAAGAGGTGAGTTTACACTGCCCACATGCTATCGCACGTTGCATTCCAGATTGGAGCGTTCAGTGGTTCGATGGGTAACATGCACATGTTGGTGTGTCACTGAATGGCCATCACTGCTGTCATGATGAAGTGTGGGTTTGATGCCAGATTATTAAGCTGTGGTAGTGAGAGCTTGGATGGTTCCAAACTTTTCTGTCTGATTCTGATAAGGCAAAAAAAAAAAGGGGGGGTCGTTCGGGTTACCAGAAACAACATTTTTTTTTTTTTTGCCTAATGAGAGCAATTTTTATTCTGCTCCTGTGCTGCTTATCAGGGCTTTTTGTCTTTGTCCTCTGGTTTTCCTTTTTCCATAGAATTAAAATAGGTCAGTGGAGCTGGACTGTGGTGATGCACTTACCCCAGGAAGCACCTTAATTTTTCAAAAGAGATGATCAAGAGTGTTTTCTGAGAGCTCTGTCTTTTCCTTTTTTTAAAATGTTAAATCTTTCAATGTGTCGTTTCACACACTTCATATGTTTTTTAAAGTTACCATTTCTGCTTAGTGTATGTATGTGTATGGAACCTGTCGGAATTTTTGTGCTTACAGGAAGATGGCGATGATGTCTCCAATCTGCAGCTGGCATGGGAAATGCTTGACCTGGCAAAAGTAATTTACCTCAAGTAAGTGTCCTGTACTAATTTACTGCTCGGGGAAGAAGAAACAAATGGCTTAAACAAATACGTTTTATTTTTATGGCATGTATTTAGACCTACTAATTAGAGTGCTGCATTGTGTGTCGGTGTAACATTTTGAGAGAAAGAAGAAAGCTAGGCCAAAGATACTGCAACACTGGCTTCCTGTGGTTAAAGCATTTGACAGGTTTTGCTTTACATTCACACAGAGACCCCTCAAAAGAGTCATCTTTAAAAGCGGCAGAGGCGTACTTGAAACTCGGGGAGGTTAGCATGGAGACGGAGGCTTATGAACAAGCTACAGAGGATATCAAGTCCTGCCTCAAGATCCAACAGGAACATTTGGAGCATGATGACCGAGCCATTGCAGAAACGTATCCTTTGCCTCTGAGTGTAATGATGTTGGCAAAGTTTGCAGAAACAGTGGTAGGCGTAGTGTCTGGGAATATTGGCACTACTACTTTTGTAATACCCACTACACACGCTATGCGCTACGAAGTGCTCGTGCATGAGTCGCACACTGGCTGAAAAGCTGTAGCAGCTACACGATAACAACAGGTTTGCTGGTGTGCAGGGACAGTGTTGACCATACACAAAGAGCGAAAGGGCTCTGAGCCTGTTGCGATGCTCTTCTGGTCATCTGTTTCCTCATTAGTGACACACTGATTACCCTGCTGCGACTGGATTTAATTTAAGAGCAACAATTTTGACGCAGGTGACTGGAAAATTGTCTCTGTGCTTTGGACTTGGACAGTTTATCTTGGAGCAGATATGATCCAGAGGCAGAACCATTCAGCGACAGTGTTGATGGTCATTTATGTTGCATGTGGATGGATCGTTCTACTGGTTTTCTGGCATTTATGCATTTTCATTTGTGTTCTACTGGTTTTCTGGCATTTATGCATTTTCATTTGTCACATGTACATAGATAATCCTTAACGTTGTTAAGGCACTACCAGTTAGGATTAGCTTACCAGCTGAATAAACAGACTGACTGTGCCATCGATGAGTTCCGTGCAGCTGTCAAGTGCCTGGAAAACAAGATTGGTAAACATCCCCCACCCTCTTTCCCCTCCTTTTCTTCTTCAACTATCTGATTTGAAATAGGGTCGTCATGTACAGACAAAAGAAGTACGTGTACAAGTTGTGTGCAGATCAGGGAAAAGGATTTTACTCAAATTCATGGAATTCAGCACTAATGCCATGGAAAAACTGTATACAAGTAGCTGCAATAATCAGTTTGTCTGACAAAGAAACAAAACAGGTTGGTTTCTCTTCCATGTTACTTCTGAAATGGGCAGGAAACTGAACAGTGAGAATGCACAGTACCTCGCTTTGGTTTGGGTGTTTTGATATTTTCCTGCCGCAAGAGGCTTCTGGTCTGTTCTACGTGCGCCTTATTCACCGTCTTTGAGTATTTTAAAAATGCCAAAGCAAACCTACTGCGCCCTTGTGTGGGTAAATTATAGTGATTCTGTCCATGCTATATAACCCTGGTCTTGCTGAATTTGTCTTAAGCTGAAAAAGTCATAGAGGTAGTCCTGAGTAGTCCGTTGTCAGCTCCACCAGGGTTAGAAGACTTGGTTAGGTGCATGATAAAGATGTACAGAATACGTTTGTGGGGGCAACTTCATTTTGGATTTTATTTGGATTAATAAAAAAAAAAATTCAGTTGGGAGTTACAGATTTATGTAGATGGTGTGTTGGTACTGTGGTAGTTTGAATTTTATGAAACGGGAGCAGGATGAATGGTTAAGCAATCACCCACCCTCTAATTTGATAAAATAACTTACAAGTGTGCCATAGATTTCTGGACAGGTGAGTTCATTCTTGTCCTCATCTTGTCCTCATCTTGTCAGTTGTCTGTTATTGTTAACACAATTTCTGATTTTTCATATGCATGTCTAATATCCCATTATCTTTCTGTTACTTTATGAGCACAGCATATTAAATAATCTTGTCCATCGGTGTTTGTTTTATCCTTGTTATGCTTGTATCAAGTACATAGATCGGAGTGTTCTACGGACCAAATTTGGTTGCGCTGTGTGGACTGGAAAACCACTTCTGGGAACTGGAAGATCAGGAAAAGTAATGGAATCTTCCAGAATCGTGTATGAAACCTGGAAGTAGAAAACTTGCAGAAGAATTGTACTCTTTTTGCTATTTCTGTGTGTATCTGTTAGCCACAGTTTGTTGCTCTGTGAATCTATCTTTGTGGTTGACTTTTTTTTTTTAATTTGCTTTTATAAATTCTTTATTTATTCTTGCAGAGAGCTTGAAGAAGACAGTGGAAGCAAATCCACCAAAAGGTATGCAGTTTTTCAGTCACACCTATCATGAGATGTAAACCTCTTTTCAACATTTATCTAATGGATTTGGTAAGTTAACTTACACATACAGGTTCATACAGTTTGCCCACATGTTATTGCTACTAATGCTGGCTGTCTGATTAAGATCTGCGAGATAAAATGTTTTTGAATGAAGGTGATGTTGCAGATCCCTCAGAATTCATCGCACCTGCTGAGAAGGCTGCAAAAGAAATCAAGGATATCGATGAAATCTTGCCAGAGATCCGAAATAAGGTATGATACTCTGTACAAGACGCTTTGTTTAATTGAGGGGTATTGATAATTTGCTGAAATTCAGATAAATTGGTAATGGACAATAGAAATCTTACTTAATCTTCTTCCTGGAATTTTCTTGTTGATCAGATTGGTAGCATTGTATGAGTTATCAATGTGGTTGAACTGTAACAGAAATAACTACATGTTCTATGTTAATTGTGCATCTGTGTGATACATCCTGTCATGTGCGCAGATTGAGGATGCTCAAGAGGAAGTGAAACAGTTGGACAGTCTAAAGTCTATGGCCAAGGAAGCCATGGGTGTGGTCTTTGCTGCTGTTGATTCGGTGTGTATTCATTACTATTCTGGCCTGGCCTAATTGGCATCAAACTTTTTTTTTTTTTTTTGGTGCCCTAGTTTTGAAGAATTGTTTTACATTTGCTGTTTATGTTGTACTGAAAATGCACAGTGGAGAGTACATCTAGATGTTTGCATTTTGTTTAAAGTGTTTTTCTTCATTACCACAGAGTTCACTTTACATTGATGTTCATTGAGCGTGTTCTTTCTCGGTAGGTGACAGAAACTGGATTTTCTTCCAAGGCAGAATCATCACCCACCAAGTCTACGGTGAGATAACAGTTCAGGAAATTAAAATTTCATGCTATGGCACGATTAAAATAAGTACATGCAGCACTGCTATGAACGTGTCTTTTTTTCTTTTTTTTTCATTTAATTCTAGTTTCTGCTTTTTGCAGGAGGAAAAGAAAACCTCGGATATCAGCCACCTGGTCAGGAAAAAGGTAAGCCAAATGAAACACTAAAAAGCATGCAAAAGGTAACACTTAGATAATTATTAGGCATTCTAGTCATTACCTGTCCCCTGTTTTTGCCAGAGAAAACCAGAAGATGAAGCTCCTGAAGGGGATGCCGAGAGCAAGAAGCTGCGAAAAGAGGGATCCACTGGAGATGCAGAAGAAAAACCAACATTGGCACAGAATGGACATGTTGAGGTTGGTATTACAGTTCAATCCAGTACATATACAGTATTGTAGAACAAGGTGAACAACTTCAAATTTGCGGCTGGTGTCGGGGTGTTCGATAAGCTTTTGGGTAATTGTGTTCATTTATGTCCAGAATTTGTATGAGTGTGTGTTGCAGAAGAACTCTATCCATCTTGATTTTTGCCTTTATCTGTTCATGAGCACAAAGAAACACAAAATGCACATGTACACATACATACAGTGAAGGGGTCGAAATAAAATTATTACAGTGCCTGTGTATGATCTTTTCCCTTTTCTCACACAACAGATGTCTATTGAGAAGCCCGCAGAAACAGTTGAGCCCATGGCAACTGGTTGAAGAAGAGGACAGTCGATGATCTGCAGCAGTATCTTAAAGATGTGAAGAAGAGCATTGATGATCCACCACACTATGTTGTGTAAGAAACCTGAACTATGTGACAGGCAAAGAGAGTGACTCTTGTAACTTTGTGCATAGTTTTCGAAATGCGAAAATGGTATTTGTGCATGTGTGTAAATAATGCTCCACTTTTCTCCTTTTTTTTTTCTTTTTTTTTCTGCCACGACAGGATCGGTCCTCGGGACTAGTGGAATCCTTTCTGGTGACGAACATAAATCAGAGATTGTACATTTCTTTTCAGTGTAAAGCATTTAGATTTACACAAATCAGAAGTTTTTGTGATTAGTGTGATGGCATTTTCTTCATTTTTCACGTCTATGTTAGTGACAGTGTCATTTGTATCAGAGTATTTGGGGTTTAAAAATATCATGTAAGTCTGAAATTTGGAAGCCAAGAAAATAGCTTTAGGCTGGGTCATGGGTTTCAACTTGCTTTCACGTATCCGGGGCAGCTTGTGACCACTGTTTGCGCACACTGTAAGACTTTTTACCTAGTGCAACAAAGTTTGTGGTCATGATAAACCTTAAGTAATTAAAAGACTCGGATCTCATTTTGGGGGGGGGGGGGGGGATTGCTGGCAAACATGTCATTGAGCACCATTGTTCGCCTTACCATTAGCAGCATCAGTGTATATTTGCATTTTAGTACATGCTTCTAGAGAGTTTCCAGTTCGATGACAGCTCTTTGATTTTGGTGCTTGACTCCCATCAGTTACAAGCTGCTTTGTTCATGTGTACTTGTTATAGGTACCGATACTTACCTCAAATTGCCAACATTTTGCTCTCCTTTGCCCATACCTGGACCCTGCTGAATTACTGGATAAAGTGTTTTCATGAGACATAGTGAGAATACAGCCTTTAGAATTAAGATTTTGTGCGTGTGTGTGAAACTGTAAAAATACTTAAAGCAGTCTAAAGAAATTTTTTTCTGTTAAAAGGCAGCATCAGTGTGTAAAGAAATGTAAGATGCATGTCCTTTGTGTTATTTAAAGTTCTGGTCTACATAGCAATTTTTTTTTTTTTTTGTCCCAGCAATAAATGTTTTTGTTCAGTTCTTGAGTTTTGTATTTCTGTGTTCCTTTTCAAATTTGTAGTACGAGAGATGAAAATGACTTGCCACAATAGTTACAGAAATAAGACCGCAAGATATGCATAAACAAACAGTGAAATATCCACTTGTATTTATTTTCTCCATTGGAAAAGGGTTAAAAACAAACACAAAAAGAAATTGGATCATACAGATCAAATCAAAAACTAAAATATAAAATGCAGCTGATATGCAGGCAATGAAGCAGCTGTGTAAAGCTAAAACCTGAAACAGTTTACTGACATCACTCAGATTGTCAAATAATATTCCTTAAAATCTAGAACCAAAATTTTAAATAAGAAAAGATGAAAGGCAGCTCAACATAAAGTTTAATTATGTTAAATATACACAGGTGGCACCTATACCATATACCATGTTCAACTTAAAGGCTATGCCCAGATTTGGGGGCATAAAACAATTTGTTTCTGCTTCATTTTTAAACTCTGGAATTAACTGATACGTAACCATTTGATTTTGATTTGAGTAATGGCAGTAAAATGTCACAAGTACATGAAGTACCAAGCCATAGTCGTCGTCCTTACGTCCAACAGCAGTATAGCTTTGTGTTCTTCAATAGCAAAGGACAGATTTGTTTGTGACATATACATTAATAGTATATGTCCGGGAAACTTTTAGTTTATCACAGTTAAAGATTATTGCTCAAATGAGACTAAAATTAAAAAATTAAAAAGTGATGTGAAATGAAAGATGACTGGAAACGGATTGGAGCAATCACATACATATATATGCATAGAACATTGGCACTGACTGTACGCGTCCTAGGTCACAACAAACTAGATCAATGAGTGCGAGAAAATTGGGATTTTCGGTTTCATCACAAAGCATTCATTTCATGGGACAAACATGCTGAGACAATACGAGACTTATGAATTGAACCCGGATTGCAGAAAAGTGGAAGAAATTCTACTTGCATTTAGTACTTAATGCCAAATCTTGCAGAACTGACGAGTCGTATCATGCCTGTCACATATATATGGGGTTTTTTTTTTGCGTTAAAACATTTGTTTTGGAAGAGGAGTATAAGACATGTTCCATTTAGATGTGAACAATTTTTCTCATAAACCCTAATGTTCTCATGTCCATTTAGGTACGTCATCAAATAATACATTGTCAAATACATGTGCACACTAAACTCGATACATGTTCACACCACACACGATATATACATTAAAGGGGATGCTGAGAGTTTGATGTTGATATTGAATCTATGATGATTTGTACTGTAATATATACTGTTAACCCCTCTTTAAAACCTTTGGGCGTTTCCTTGGAACAACAACAAAAACGCTTGCACAACATGCACACTTGCAAGCACATAATTATTCTATTATCCTATTCCCCACACCCCTCCCTCACACCCTCACCAAACCCTGAATTGTTTTAAGCACAGTTCTGAATGTTATTACAAGTGTAAAGTTTGATGTCAAAACAGATGGACCTGATGAGCTGAAATGATATGTACATTTCCGAAAATGAATAACTACCTCATTCTTCACGATTCCCTTAACATTGCAGTCCTTGGACAAAATGTCATCACTCTATGCTTTCGTGAATATCCTTTGTGTTTTATCAGTGTAATTTTGTACACTGTTATCACAGACAAAACATTTTGGAGAGTACAAAAACAAAACTGAATTCTTTGGACATAAAAAAATAAACACAACCCAAGACGTGATCACATACTTGCTGGTATTCTGTAGAAAAAATAGGGCACACGCCAACAGTTTAATCCTTTCATACCATCCATATAAATAATTCAGGTATGGACCCAAATAAAAGCTTGCATGGAATCTCAAGCTAACTTAAGATGCTTGTGAAAGAAAAGGATTCACTGTTTATGTGAACTTAAGATTACTGCTGCTTTCTTTGTGTGGTGTATGCTTTTAAGACATGCCTAAAAATCACAGAATACCACCATTTACTTTGGTTAGTGAATACTTTACCTAAATACTGAGAATTAAGATATGCAATACATCTATGAGAACTGATATTTTAGAATGTGCACTGAGAATGCTTTTTTCAATGAGTATAAAAACACGCAACACACACAAAACACTTGCAGCTTAAGTGAGTATATAGTCAGATTCTTGTTTTAACGGTGCAGAGATGGAGATCGGAGAACCAATCTACCGTCATTTGCTAAAAGGGTGTAAGCACCGTAGACAGACCATTTTAACATATGGCAGTAGCCATATTCATCTAACTTTATCAAACATTTTTGTTTAGGCATTGGGTGTGTAGAGCCTAAGTATACTAGTATATGTGCATATATTTTTTTTTTGAACTGCACATGATGCATTATCAGTATGTGTGTGTGGGGGGGGATCCAAACTGACTGGCCTGATGTGCAGTATATGTACTGATAAACAGAGATCGTGAAAATGCACTCATGAAGATGAGTACATGCTATCAAAAACTTCACAATGCATGAAGCTTAATGAAACTCCTGTAGCACCAACTTAAATGAGTCATGATGCGCTGTTTCTACCAATACATCACAGTAAATGCAAGAGCATAGCATTAGAAAAACGCAGGTATGTTCAGCTGGGTGTGTATACCAAGTAACTTCAGCCTGAAGTTACCAGCCTTAAACTGACGCTTTTGAAGAACTCTATCCTGTATATTTTTCTATCGTGAAGACCTAATTACCAGCTACACATCGCCCATGTCTGTACTAAACCTCGCGTGTAATCATTAGTCTTTTCACTCTTAAAAGCCCATTCACAAATCAAAAATTGACTTGAAATCTTCAGATCACCAGGAGCCACTTCAAGCCACTATTATGCAATCTGCAGCAGTCTTGGGCCTGGCGGGGAAGGGTCACGCCTTGCATAATAGTGGCTTGAAGTGGCTTCAGCTGGCGTGCAGTGGCTTGTTCTTTTTAACAAGTCTTATCATATAGGGGGGGGCAGGGGTTTGTAGGGCTAGAGGGAAAACAAGAAGAAATACATGTAGCAGATTTTAGCTGCAAAAAGTCCTGAGGCTGCAGCTGCTAACCTGACACTTCGTAAGATGCTTTCAATGCCAGCACAGCTACTTTTTCGTATGAAGGTGTGCATGAAAATTGGAAGACCAGTGGCACAGTACATGAAAATATATGGCCTAGATGCACATAAATCATTTTCGCACAGACGTGGAAGTAGACTTACCCCCTTGCATCTTTATCAGTTGCACTGTATGTACTAATTTCATGACAAGCTGATACAATTGAGGAGCTGTTCCACAGAAACTAACTAGCAGTTACACTGCCCTGGATACTGGAAAGTGTAATAAATGAATAACCAAACAAATAAACAAAAACACAAATTACCAATTTGGCACCATGAAAGAAAGAATTTGTCTACAATTTTTCACTACCAACCATTTTTTTCTCTCTTTGTGCACTGTTTTCACATGTATCACGTTGTGTTTGAAAAAAACCAAAAAAAAAACCAATGCTGAACAAACATCAAACAAAACTGTTCACAACTGACCATTTTTTTAAAAAGTTTGTAAGTGACTGTGAGATTCTCCTGTGACAGGTAATGCTGAGGTTGACTTTCATCGTGCATAAAAGGAGCTGTTCATTTTGCAGATACACACACACAAACGGACAGAACACAATTTTACATTTTGTATATAAAGTGCGCTATTCTCCACACCACCAACGAAACAGCATCGGATTCCAGTCAATGTATTCGTAGAAAATGCTGACTATAACTGGCAATTACATGTAAATACAAGTATACTTTCTCTAGAAGCTACAGTCGGTCTCAATACTAATACAAATACATCCTAAAGTACTGTCTTCCCTTTCTCTCTGGTGAAAGACCTGGTCCAAACTATGAATTGGCACATCGGTAGTCCATCACAAAAACTGTTAACATTTTTTTAAAAAAACTCAGCTGCATGGTTGTTGGGGATCCTCACAGGAACACTGTGAAAACGTGTCCCCCTCTCTCTCTAGCAGAAAGTTTGGTCCACCATTGGTGGCACATGATCTGTGATGTATGTCAGTACTGCACCCAGAATATGCGTCGTCTTGTTGACCCAGTGGATTCGGGATCGTCGTCATCCGTTCTCTCCTGGTTGCTGGATGGGCTCGGTGGCGTTTCCTGCATAATTTTTATATTATCATTTCTAAAAGGGTTCTATAACACAATTCTTGTCACAGTCACAAAGGTTGAGCGATCACGATCCCCCCCCCCACCCCCCCCCCCAAACTGATTTTTAAAATGTTAATAATAATAAATGGTATCTGTAGAGCACATTCCTTTAGACTCAATGTGCCGATTGCTCACCAACAATCACGCACATTTTATAAAGATAGGCAGACACTGGTGAAACTGACACGTTTACACAGGAAATTACTGGAGGGCTTTGTGAAACAGGAACGTTTTAAGATTGCCCTTAAAGACAGGCAGAGTGGGTGCATTTCTCAGATTTGCAGGCAGGGAATTCCATAAGGTTGGTGCCAGAAAACTGAAAGAGCGCTTGCCGAAGGATTTCAAATTACGTTCGGGAATTTTGAGAAGCCTCTCGGATGATGACCACAGGGTTTACGACAGTTGATAGGTGATGAGTGAAGCCGAAAGGTAAGGGTGCCATCAACATGACGATATGCCAGAATGGAGATTTTATACTGAAGGTAGAAATGGACTGGTAAACAATGGAGTTCCCTCAGAAGTGGTGTTACATGCTCTCGCTTCAGTTTGTTCAAAACTAATCACGCACCGCTGTTTGAACTCCTTGATGTTAGAAAAATCGAAATTTTTAAAGTCAGATGAACAGTTGGATTTTGCAACTGTCTTAAGTGATGTACATGCACCAGTCATAATATGCACCATTTCATTTGAAAATCTCCATTCACATATATTGAGAATTTTAGAATGATTTTACAGCATAGTGTGACCTGCATGTTCTCTTACGCAGTAACTATGCTTACCCATCTGACTGTCAAAGTGGTAGTTGTTCGTCTGAGCGATACGTGAGAGGCGGTTCTGACTGGAGTACTGATGATGCGTCTGTAAATAAAGACAGATATAGCAGTAATGGTCTGTGATTTTAAAGGTGCATGTACTTCCAAAACAGAGAGCATGCAGACACTTTATGTACATCTGTGCTTTTCAGTCATAGATAGTGAAGTGAAAATGCAAATGGTATAAATAATCCCTTAGGTTGTGGTACACATAAACTGCATTTTACATCTATTCTGTCTCTGTTAATAAACACACCGTATACTGATGTGCTATTAATGGGGGTTTAAGTACCTGTAAGTTTTAATGAACTTAAAGAACCTTACAGGACCGGTTCCTACCGGTACCAGCTCTTATGACTGCTCAACATCCTATGTGCAAAGCACAAAAATATTTTAAAAAATCACCAACACAATTCACACATAAATTTCTCAAGAAGCACTGACAATCTATCACAGGACAAAGGACAGCAAATCAACAAGCAAATGTTTTTGTTTGTTATGATTAAGCAAAAGCTTTATGTTAACAGGTTGAACAGAACAACGTTCATTTGTTAATGAATAAGTATTTATTTGCCCTCAGATCTGATCATTTTGTAAGTGGCAGAGGAGTTTCAGCTAGCTGAAGACATACAGTATTGGCAAAGCACAAAGGAAGTTTGAGATGGAGTGAATGCAGATAGTGGGGATCACAAGTGTACAAATGCCATAAACATTCAAAAAGTATTTAAAAAAAAAAAAATGGTGTTACATCTTGGGTCAATTGTCTGGCTGAAGAAATATGGTTTCAATGAAAGCTGAGCAGACAGAACTGAACAATATTAAGATTATGACAAGTGGTAACATATATATATATATATACTGAACACAGAGTATGTGCATGCACTTCAGACTGCGGTAGATACAGTTCGTGCACGCCTTTATGCTTATCCTTCACAAACTGTGTCAGTTACTGGTTTTAAAGGGTGGGGTGGGATAATCAAGAGTATAACAAATGTTTTGAGTGATGCACAGGATACATGATGTAAGTACCATGATACAAAATGTAATTATTCTCAAGTGAAGCTAATCTTTCGGTATGCTGTTGTGAAGACACTTGTTTGAGTGCAACATTTACAACTTTTGCCATACATTTCAAATCAGACTTTTGCATGTTTTGATACATGAACATCAAATGTCATCTTGAAGCACAAAGAGTTATGGCAACTGATCTGTTTGTCAACATGCCGCCTGGAAAGCGAAAGAAACAAGCCGTAGTTAGAAAAACCTGCAAAAGTGAATTGAAGCTTCAGAGAAGACACTGCGCATGCTGTATGCAATTTAGTGATCATGAAAATGACCGTCACACATACCATTGACAGAGTAATGATCCTGTTGGAATGCATGGAAAACAAGAACACAATGATCATGAAGTGGAATGAAATGGAATAAGCTACAGTGGCCAATCTGATCCACACATATATACATAATCATATAAATTACCATAAGCATTTGTGTGTGTGTGTGTGTGTGTGTGTGTGCGCGTGCTGTAAACATCATCAAAAAACTTGAAAATGAATTCCAGCAATAAACATTGGCTACCTATTATCTAACACTGCACTCATAAATTGTAAATTGAATCTAGCCAAGTTTCTATATGATGTGCACAATTTCTACACTGTATGAAATCATTTGCCAGTAGTTCTGTACTATTTTGCATCTTTGACCATTTAGACAAATTTTGTCTTATTCTGACTGTCTCATCACTTGGTACAGGTGTACAGCTGACACATCAACACAAGCACACGCGCTGATTTGATTTCTGTATGAATACTGAGCATAGCTCAAATTCTAGCATCTGCACACCAACGTATGGATACCAAATGCATCAAGTTTGAATTCATCCTGGACACTGCAGTGAACCAACATCATACTCAAGACTTGCATTTCCTTTCATTACTTTGTGCTGACTTCTTCCAGCGCCTTTTCCCTGGAAATTTTACTCGCATATACTGCCATCCACAGGATGGGTTTTCAGCGTACAACTATGTATGTTTGGTTTTCAACATACACGTAACAAGAAGCAGCAATTTTACCATTCTTCTCTGCACACACAAATAGTGTATTGAATCCACACGCACAAAAGCGTTACACTTTCACTCTGGCAAGTTGTGAGCTATGGTTGTTCTACAGGACCTAACATACTACTTCTACTACTCACACACTTTGATACTCTCAGCCACAATCTACAACTGATCTTTATAAACTCGTCTTCAACAACAACAACAAAAAAGAAGTCTATGTATGTCTGTTGAAGCCATAGATGTACAAACATTTCGTTCTTGTCTGGAAGATGCCGGGAATCAAAATAGAGTTGACAGATGGCTGACTGTACACTGTCCTTAACTTTAGTCATTATGGTTATCATGTCCACCTCTCGCTGACTACACAGACTGCTTGTCTAGAAACTTTAATTGAACTGGCCTCCCTATTACTAAGACTGACGTGCTGTAAATCACCAGTTTTATTTCATGTATGTAGGCCACTGCACAGATGGATCTTACTTTCACTTACCTATGCCACTATATTGTTTTGAAGCATTTCATATGAAATACAAGCTATGTAAAAACAGCAAATAGGAAAGTCTAGTTTTACCTTGGTGTAAGTCTGACCGGTGTACTCTCTACTGCTGTTCCGAGCTGCCCTACAGCCAACATCACATCAATTAGTTACCAGCAAACTAAGGCAGATTCTATATCGTAGATCTAGATGCTCAAATAGAAAGGGAAAATGGACTGTTACATAACCCACTTAGACCTTGACAGGCAAACCAATGTTGCTGAATTAAAGTGAAACAGAACTGAACCTCACTGCTGTGCATCTGCCTAAAAATAAGTAAAATGTGTGCTGTCAGGCCTAAGTAATATACATCATGATTATGCTGATTAGTCAAGCATAACAAAACAGAGCACCAACTATGCTCTGCTAAATGTAAAAATACCTATATTAACTGCAAATTTTGTTTTGGCAAGTTCGCTACTCTACTTGCAAGTGTATACACGTAGACTGTAAAGGGGGGAAAAAATTAAAAAAAGAACAAATGATGAAATCTTATGCAGCACATTTTTACCTTCTACGTCGCTTGCCTGCCAAAGTGGGAATAATAAATTAGAACTTGACATGCCAGCTAATCACATGAACTAAACACACACCCATAAATACCACATGCACGCAAGGCACAGAGTGACAGTCCTTCTGCATAGTTTCCGAGGCAAAAACAAAAGCTCAGATGAAGGCACCCTCACCCTCACCCCCACCCCAAATCAGTTCCAGATATTAAACTTCATGCATTACTCAGTCTCAGAGGCAGGAAGATAAGAATGATAATTATGTACATGTATACTCATAAACGAAGCGCTTATTCTCAGTGAGAACCACAAGGCTATTATCAGCTATCGACCCTTTACCATGAAAGATGAGATGAATTGATAAGAAAAAACCACAAACATCTCGTAAAACACTTGTATCATATAGTGTTTTACAAGATGGCACAAAACAGTCATGACGCATGCAGAAAATTGCCCTTCCCAGGTAAGGCCGTTTCATGCATCACCGCCCATGATGTGTAACTCGGACGCAGCAAGTGCCAAGAGACATGTATTTGAGGCAAGATACGCAGATCGCCACTAAGCAGAACCACCAAGTCCAGACACTAAGTTAGGTATCTATGCACACAATGCATCCTACAGCACACACACACATATTACTAAAAGCTATGATGCCAGCAGGAGCAGGGGCACATCACTTGATGCATGCCAACACCACAATCAGTTGAAAGCGGCTAAGAAAGTCACTCAGGATGAACATGAAGATAGAAAGCTATTCACAACATCAGGAAAGTACCAAATCAATACATGTTTAGATCTACTCCCAAATAAAGGCATGCTCATAGAGTGACTAAACTGTGCTAAATTTAGCACAGTATGCATGTATTTGTAAGCAGGGACTGAGTAAGATGTTACATTCCATCAAAAAAAAGTACCGGTACAAGTACTGTAGCTACAACAGACAAGCATCATGTACATTTACCAGTGCATATACATGTACTTCATGCAATGGACGACTACACTATTGTCAAACAAAAGGGTCAAGCCTCGAGAATTCAGCCAATCGCGTCCCAAAGCATAACGAGCACAACACATGGCATAATATGTGGTCTGGCAAACGTTTTGCCAGACACTACAACGAGGGAAGCACATGTAGTTTGACATGACTGAAATACGGAAAGAAAGCAGTAAAGTCCATTGACGTCATCTGAGGGAAGACCATTACGTCAATCTTTTTCATGTTGAAATCACTCCTTTTCCCATACAATGAGTTATGGACATACTGTGTTTTGTCAACACACGACAGAGTAAAGGGGCGGAGCTTTGGTCTTGCACAGTTGGAGTTGTCTATTACCCATAGAAGCAGAGAAGCAAACAAACAGTAAACAGAAAATGTCCAGTACATGCAACAGAGAAATGTCTCACCCCCATGTTAAAACAAATCCTCTTTTTCAGAAAGCAACGAACAAACAAACAAAAACAAAATGCACTCTGTGTAATAGATGCAAGAAAACTGTCATGAAAATATGAAGCCAAATGCTTGAGACAAAGACACAGAACTAAAGATATTTATAGCATAGGCTGTTGTTAACCAACATAATTCGAGCATACATTTTGGCAGTGATGGGGGTGGGGATATGGGGTAGGGGTTTTTAGCAAGCAGTCATTGTTAGTACTTGGAGTAAGCAGACACTACTTGGTACAAATGTAACACATGTGTACCTGTTTTAGTGTACATCTAGGACTAGCCACTCACAGAGATGGAAGCAATCGCGTACCCAACTTAGTGTCACTGCAGTCTACTGTGCCATATCCCAGGTAACTGGTTAGAACAGCATTTAAAACTGATACAGGGATGCTCTGGGTGAAAAGCTTATTCATAAGTTATTCAGGTGGAAGCTCGGTGAAATTATTCAGCATGATTACCGTGAAAGATACAGGGTCAAGATTTAGAGCAGAGGTCATTCGTAGTGTTAAAGCAAGCACCCTGTACACAAAATCCTCCATTTGTGCCCCCTGGATGACTACTTGTTTATACTGTATCAGAAGTTTTTATCCTAAAGCTGAACAGTGAAACGTGCACACGCACCCAAAACAAACAAACAAACAAACAAATTCTAGGAGCTATCTAAAGAATTACATTAGATTTGATTTAAAATTGATGCACTTGAAAGAATCCCAAGGTCTTAAAGTTTAACTCTGCGATCAACTTTATTGGTCATTGTACGTCTTTCGTTTTCGGGGTGCTTTTACTTATTCTCATTTTTCTTTGACAGAAACCGTGATTGAGACAATGCCCCTTGATATAGGCGCAAAATTTTTTAACACTGCAAAGACCAATATGGCCAACTTTCTCTAACAGCTCAATATCCCGGAGTGAACAAAAGAGGGAGCTGCTATGGAGTACTTTAAAAGTTTTCAGTATGTATCTAGAATGGTATAAAGTACCTCACTGAAATCGTAAACCAAATGAAATTAAACATTGAACCGTCAACAGTGAACCACAGAACGTGAACAGTGAACAAACTAACGACATGGACCTGTCCGATAGGGGCATCACGACACTGGAGGAGTTTGTGAAGGGACTGCAAACGAAGCTTGAGGGCAAGTGGTGGTCGCTAACTGTACCTTGCCCCATCCCTTCCTCCAAGAGATCGTCCCCCTCCCCATCCCCCGGGGGCACGTCGCTGGCAGGAAGGGAAGACGTGTCCATGAGATCGGCAACCCTACGCTGCATACGCCGCTTGCGTCTACGCGGTTTGCTGCGTTCAGCGTCACTGTCACTAGCCCCGCTCGCTTTGCTCTGACCTTGCGTCTTGCTCCCTCCTGGTGGTTTGGGGCTGGGGACCACCGATCGACGCTTCACGTTGCTGTACCGCCGTCTTCGCTTGTTTGGGCTTTCACTGCAGGAAAAACAGGCATGACAATGAAAAAAATAAAAATAATAATGTGGATTTTGTAGGTGCTTTACCCGATTGTTTGGCACTGTGAACTGAATGCGAAACGCACGCTCACAAAAATCACATGCACTCTCTCAAACACTGGACATAACACATTACGATCATGTGGTGTGAAGGGTCGGTTCAGCTACATGTACTTGAATTTCATGAGTTACAAATGCTTTTTAATATTTGCGGGCTGAGCATTTAAGAAACTATTATTGTAAATAGTTAACTGCTGTAAAATATAGCTTTCTTCTTCCTCCACAGTAACTTTTTTGTGTGATGTTTTCTGAGTGCAAGAAGCATGAACTGTTTTACTGAGCGCATCTGTGCTTTGAAAGTTGACACTGGAATGGATTGGGTAATACAGTGTAATAGTGAGGATTTGTCTGAAGTAGTCACAAAGAAATGCTCTTACTGTTTACATGTGCTCCTGAACACTGAGACGTTGGTGTTACCATGTTCACAGAACACAAAGTGCTAAACGTGGCTGCTCTACCAGCCAAAATTTCCATTTCAGGCATCCACAGGGTGTGAGACTGACTAACCAAAACATGTACACATGCAGACTAACACCTGTGTCACGTAAAGAGATTTGCCAAGGGAGATTTTACTGCTGGCTTTGAGCCGGAGGGGATTTTACAGGCACAATACAATCCATTTAACATCAGTGGGGACGGCTATGTCAATACGCACACATATCATCATAAATATCACCCTAATTACACATTTCCCACATGCATTTCATGAACATTACCCTCATTACATAGAGAAGGTGCATACACCGTATGCCCATGTTGTGACGACTGCTGAACAGTGAGTAACGTCAACATGCGTGAAACATACTGCAGTAACCAAAAGCAAAGCAAAGACTTCAAACACATGCATCAGGGGTAACACAGACCTTTGGGTATCGGCACCTGACTCTCCATCTGGAATTTGCGCCGAAGACGAGGGTGGTGGGTGTGCATATGGGGCGGGTGGCGGCTGTGGTCCTCCCAACACTTGTGCCAGCTGCTGCGTCGTGGGTGCGTTCACACCTGGCTGAAGCGGGTGTAAGGAGGATGGGAGGGTGTGCGCGAGGGGTGACGGTGTGCCCTGTCCCTGCAGGAGCGACTGTAGGGTGTTGGTGGGGAGTGTTTTGCTGAGGGAGGTGGCAGACGGCTCAAGGAAGGCTGACTTAGATTTCTCCCTGCGGCATGCAGCGGTGAAAGCTTGTCATGCATTGTGGTGACGCAACTGGTATTATTTACTATTTCTACCATCATCCGTGAAAATAAAAAACCTAAGCAGCATGTTCAGGATTTTACAAGTGCTGCTGCTTAGAATTTGTTTTTTTCCCCAAATGATGGCAGATGTGGGAACACTAAAAAGTGACAGGCACAGTGGACATTCCACACTGAAAGCTGTTGTCTCGGCATAATTTCTTTTTGCAAAAGCTACAAGTACCATAGAATGGATATCACACTTTCAGTACCATTCAATGGGCGAATTCTTTGATGGCATTCTCAGTGAAATTCAGTGATACAGCTTCAAAGGTTTATGCAGCTACTTGTACTACTGTCAGAGCTACACACACAGCAACACACATAAAGCAGTGAAATATCAAAACAATGCACAGAGTAAATTACAGCCTCAGAAATCAGACAGTGTGATGTCTTTGATGGTGTCCAATGAGACTTTTTCTGTGATACAATTGCGGATAGTGCTGTAATTAATCAGAAAGTGGTGATCGTAATTCTACCATCATTTGGTGAAAGGGCCTAAGCACCATGGATTGGATAAGCAACTAGGCCATGTTATCAAATAAAAGTAGGTATATATCTAAAAAGCCCAAGCCTAACCACCCCCTGTCCGCTACATGGTAAGACTGATTTAAAAAACAAGCCACTACGCACCAGCAGGAGCCACTTCAAACCACTATTATGCAAAGCATGGGGCCTGAGACCACTGCAGATTGCATAATAGTGGCTCCTAGTGATATGTGACCTTCCATGAGAAAACCCGGCTCAAGTGCCAAATTTTCAATTTTTTGTTTTAAAGCCATCTTAAAGAAACAGCCTTGCTCTTTACAGTGCAAAAAACTCCTTTTAAGACATCATAATCTAAGGGTAGAACTACCTGATTTTGGCAAAATCTCAATATCGACCAGATAGCACCCACTGACCTTTGTTAGCCTCTAGCTCGGAACAGCGGCGTGCGTCTTACGCCGGGTTTTCTTGTGGACAGTCACATATGAAGGACTTAAGTAAGGATTTTTGCAAGGGCTTTTAAGAAACAATACCATACTGGAGTTGCACTGTAGTTTGCCTCTCACCTGACTGCCCTAAAACCGGCTGGTACAGAGCGCGACTGTCTCATGTTGCCTTTGGACATTTTGTTCGCCCCTGCAAGATCAGACGGCGGGTTTGCCTGCGCTGCGAGACCGAGATGCGAGTTGTTGGTGGGCAGGGGGTATGCGGCTCGGTGGACCCCCACGTTTGGCGATGGCCACCTGGAGGACAAAAACGCCAAGCTCTTGAGTATACGTTATTGTGTGTGCTTTTATTATAAAGCACTATGTGTCACTGATAATAAACAGCTCCAAAGGGGGAAAGAAACAAATTAAAAATGCGCCTGAATTTGGCAAAAATGTTACTAGAGTCACCTGTGTGCGAACATCAGTCCATTTGTGTAACAAATCAAATGCTTTGAGAATACAATCAATTTTTTTTTTTTTTTTTGGGGGGGGGGGGGGGGCAAATTGAATTGTCTGTCACAGAAAAATTGCACTTCAAAGGACAATTCTGATGCCTGAGCTAGCATATGAGGGAGCAGCTTGCAACATGGGTCTCACCAGATTACAGTTCTTTAACTGCTGCACTTTGTCCTCTTCCCTGAGTCGAAGCGTACTGTCAGCTGACACGTGTCGTATGGAACGAGCATCTGCGACAACTGCAGTGGTCAGTGTGAGCGGGACACGCTCGACTCGCTCTGCCTTAGACTGCATGGCACTCAGCTTCGGTGCCGAGCTGCTTCCCGACATGCCTAAGTTGCTGGATGTGCTGGTTCGACGCTGCTGTGAGCGCATGTTTGACAGGCTATTGTTCCGCATGGCTGCACACAACAAGACACTTCTGACAAAGTCTGTTAATATACCCTGAATTCACAAAAAGCAATGAACAAATCTGAAAATCATAGCCTCCCCACACCTGCTCTGCGTAGGGGCTGACCTAGGCAGGAATTAATAAACATCCCGCTTGCCTTGGCTGGGATTCAAACCCAGGTCCATGGGAAGATGTTGCTAACCACTACGCTGGGGGGCCGGTACGACAGCGCTTCTTCAGATCAGCAGCAAAGAGTACAACTAGCAGATATTCCTTACCCTATTTTCCAGTGTTTGGTAATTCTACTCTTTAATCAGTGACCACGATCACTTCCTTCACACCATAAAAAGCATCCTCTGTCTGGAGGCCATCGTTTATATACTCTACCTTCTTTCACGGGGCCAAGTTCTCGCCTGCCAGCTCCGGTTGAGTTTTGCGAGGTCTGTCGGTTGAAGCCAGCGCGGTTGTTGTCCTGGCCAGTGAGCCGTGAGTTGCTGCCACGGCTGTTCATTTGAGTATTTGACTGTTCCCCTCTTCCGGGCTGTCCATTGTTACTGGAACACACCATGGTAAGGTGTAAGTGCATTGCATCATTCCTGGGGGAGCTGGGGTGGCTGAATCGTAGAGCGTTGGACTTCTAATGCTCGGGTCGTGAGTTCGTATCCTGGCTGGGGCCAAATATTTGTGCTGACTTTTTCATCGTTGCCCCGTCTTTGATATCACCCGTATGTGGTGGAAACGGATGTTAAACCCCCAAAACACCCACCCACCCACCTACCCGCATCATTCCTGTGTACTGCCACAAGGTGATGATCCTGGCCTTATGCTGTTGTACTTTTTTCTTTCCTTTCTGGCTGCCCACGCTCTCAGCCAGCTTCAGTGGTATTCCTCCCAGATCATGAGCGGGATACACAGAGGGTTTGGAGGATGTGCAGTGAATTTTTTGTCTTCTGCATGAGAATTAGGATGCTGCTGCTATGGGGTCAATGTGGTGAAAGGCTGCATCCCATGTCATTTTAACATTACACCTGACACAGTGAGTTAATATTTTTTCTCACAATTAAGATCACTGCTCACCCATTTCTGTTCATGCTGCGTATGGAAGGGTTGCGAGGGAGTCGTGGCCCCCCACGCATGCTGCGTAGGTAGCGACGGACCCAGTCTTTTATCCCGAACAGACTGCAGTGTTCTGACAGGGTTAAACGCGACCATGGGTTGACCTCATTCAAGTCCAGCGCAGCAATGGCCACAGCTTTGCCAACCTGCCAGAGGAAATGTAACAAAGTCATGTGAGTATGTTTGAGAGGAACACTTTCATCTTTAACAGTTTCAGGGGAAAAGACACGGACTAGATGGCTCAATGTGGAATGCTCAATAAAAAGTTCTACACTTCAAGAAAACAGACACCCAGTCTTGCTTTGTACCCGTGGGAAAAAGATGACAGCAAAATTAAATCAAATCGGGATAAAAAGTGCAAAAGTAAGGCTGAATGCACTTCAGCATACCGATGGGGTAGGCGTGGAATTAGCAGTCAACAATTTATCCAAATTCTAAACAAGAGTGTACAAGAACATTTCTTACTGCAAATCAACCAAGTGGCCGTGAATGAGTGCAGGAAAAAAGTTAAGCGCTGAGTCTGAGGCCTATTTATTATTTGCAAATCGATCAAGCAGCCTTGAGTGAGTACAAGTAAACAGCTGAGCATGTTAAAAATAAACTTGCTTACATCCTCATAGTGTGCTGGCATGTACTTGGGTGGGAAGCCTGCGAGCGGTGGTGGAGTGGCTCGACCGTCGTCCCCGTTAGCCGGTGGAATAGGATTCACCAAGCGGCCTGTGTTGTAGTTGCACTCTAGCGTGTAGCTGATAAAAAGGTTAAGACAGTTGGCAAGTTGCATCAAAAACAGACCAGGATCTGAAGACTGGTGAAAGATAATGTGACATGCATACAATGCAAAACAAATTAAAAAACAACAGAACAGAAGCTAAAATCCAACAGACAACTCAACCTCTGGAATAGCTGATCATGAGCTATCCCTTTGCATCACATGATTGGTAAGTGCTGGTGTCATTTTGTGTGTGAGTGAATGTGTGCAAATTTGTATACGCATGCATGTTGGATACAGCACCTATGTCAAGCCATAGTATTATAATTATTACAACACCTATGTCAATCCACAGTATCATAATTATTATATTTATTATCATTGTATCCCTGAGTCTTACCTATGGATGATGCCAATGGCTTTGTGAATAGCAACCCTGCCACTTCCCTCCTTCGACAACCCATCTCTCTTGTCTTTCAGATACATGTTTCTTTCAGAAAAGTTGCAGCCAGAGAAGTCAAAGTGAGCGGTGTTGACTGCTATCAGTTTCGGGTACACCATGTTTTCCACCTGAAACAATTTAAGACAGCAAGGAAAATTACACACAGGATGATGGCAACTGAAACTCTGGTGTGTAAAAAAAACTGAAAGAAGTGCTTTCATCATATCTAAGAATGAACAACAGAAATTGCTTGTCCATTGAAAAATATTCCAGACCCACACACTCCTGTCCTTCCTTACATTCGGTTCTATAAAATAACAGTTTGTCACTAATAAGAAAAGGCCGGCCTCGCAACAGCTGGAGGCGGGACACTGAGGCAGAGCTATATAAGCAGGGGACCAACTGGACTGGAGTGGCAAGAATAGCCCAGAACAGAGTGTGATGGCGAAGGGTTGTCGATGGCCTACGCTCCACTTGGAGCCAGGGGCCTAAGTAAGTAAGTACTAATAAGAAATGTTTTAAACATTTACCTGTATGTCTTCGTTCTCAAAATAATTCCCATAGATAAAGCAACCACGCTTGGATGCATGCCCATGCAAGTCCACGTAAAATGCAATCCCACTCTCGTTAGGCTGAATCTCCCTCAACCTGGGGTTGGCCAGGTGAGGCGCGGCTGTGCCAGATAGCCCCTCCATTGTGAGTGGATCATCCTCGTCTTCCGACCCCTCGTTGCCAAGTCGTTCTGTCTGGTCTGTGTCAGAGTCCAGGCTCTCCCGCAAGCCCACATTCAAATCCTCTGACATGTTCAGTTCTGACAAGCGAAGCCTGAGCTCGCTGTCCACTCGACAGTGGGCATCTGTCTCGTCTTCGTCTGTCTTCTTGTCCATACTGAGAACACTGCTACTTGAGGAAGCCACATTAATTTTACTGGGGACTGAGTCTACCGGGTGGCCGCTGTCACTGGCCGAACCATCCGATGCGTCCAGGTCAGCCAGATTCAGCGGTTCGACCTTCACGCGCTGCTGCTGCGGTTCTGATTTTGTGAACTGACTGGAGTTTGCTGTACCTAACCACGGACTACGTGAGGGTTCACTGTGTTTCATGTTGTTCACTGACGACACTATGCCGCTGTCCTGCGTGGTGACCACAGAGGCTGCAGCGACTGGCGTCTCGCAACTGTCTGACCGCAAGGAATTGTACTGCGAAAATGAGCGACCTAAACTAGCACCAGTGTCATGTGTCCGAGCCGTGCTTTCCCCTTCACTGGAGCTGTATGGCACCTGAAGCAGGTCATTCGCCAGCTTGGGTTCCCGTTCTCCCGCGTCACAGGGGAAGTCTACTCGTATATCGAGCGGCTCTCCGCTTTCTCTGCGGACTCTGTTCTCAACGTGGTGATACACAAGCAGGCTCTTGGAAGCGTAGATGGCGGGGTGTAGGGCGACACTAGGGTCCAGATACATGCGGTTCAGGTTCATCCCTCGCTGGTCCGTCCTGTAATGGCCGCGCATCACACCGTCAGGGTTGAGCATCGGGATGAGTTTGAAAACGTACATCTGTCGCAGTTTGGCAGCTCTAGGGTCATTTTCACGCAGAATAAAGTCAAGAAAACCGTTGTAGACATAACTGGCCGGTGTTTCACCTGGATGCACACGACTGCTGAGCAGGAAGACCTATGAAGAGAAAATAATAAAAGACACGCAGAATGTTTAGCGATGCAGGGCAAGAAAGAATTAAGCTAAAAAAAAGTTTCAGATATCTACCACAAGCATCCTGAAAAAAATTCTGTGCACTTTGCTTGATGTTTGATATGCAAAATAATACTGCATATGTTATCTACAACACATAAAAAAGCATTTAAAGTCCATGCCCAGCCCTGAAAAAATAATAGATGGGCACTTGTGTGACTGTGTGTGTGTGTGTGTGTGTGTGTGTGTGTGTGTGTGTGTGTGTGTGTGTGTGTGTATGCGTGCGTGCGTGTGTGTGTGCTGCTAAAAAAACAAACAAAAAAAAACACTAAAGCAAGACAAAAATGGTTTAAAACTGATGTAAAGAACTGAGACTCCGACAAGAACAGACAAAATATGGCTGCATTTCAATTACCCTTTTGCCTTTGAACTTGCGACACCGTGGCTTGTTCTTGTCAGGAAACAGATTACAATCAAAGCGAGGCTCCAGGTACTTTGTCATCCCGTGACAGGATGTAATGGTGATCAAATCAATCCGCAGTTTGTCCAAGGACTCGCAGAGTAATTCTCGGTAATAGTAGATGCCATCCTTAGGACTGGAAAAAATAAATTGCTCAAGGTGTTAGCATTACCGTGACAAGTTTGACTTAGTTTCAGTCAAGAATACTACAGTATTTTCATTTCTCGCCATATTTGTCTCAAAAATGTGCGTCAGGAATTATGTAAAAGAAAGCTTTCACGGGAGAAGAAGTCACTGGAACGCTTTGTGTGTAAAACTGGGCAGTGTATGAAAAAAAAAATGTGAATAGTACCTGGCTTTACCACCCACCCCCAAACCAAAACAGCTTGTCACTCGATCACCCCACAGATCTTGCCACAGACCCCACAGATCTTGCCCACCGACCCCACAGATGTTGCCCACAGACCGCACAGATGTTGCCCACAGACCCCACAGAAGTTGCCCACAGACCCCACAGATGTTGCCCACAGACCCCACAGATCTTGCCCACAGACCCCACAGATCTTGCCCACAGACCCCACAGATCTTGCCCACAGACCCCACAGATCTTGCCCACAGCCCTCTTCATCCTCCTCCTCCCACAACCACCTCCGCCTCAACGAAGGTCAGAGGCAGAAAATTAGAGTCGAAAAACAACTTCTTGGCTTGTTATCTTTATTTCTTTGATCGTTTACTGATACCTTTCAGGAGTCATGTTGATGCATTTAGCAAACTTGTCATCCAGTGCTGTCATCTGCTCCTGTGACTCAGTGTACGACCAAGGGAAACAGAATGCAAAGTAGCAGGTCGCACCTCTCAGGTCAGGGAAACGATATGTGAAACTGAGGATGAATTGGCCGTCCACTGTCTGAAAAGACAGTTAAAAAAAAAAGAAAAAAGAAAATCACACAAAAAAATTTGTTTAATATATGTTTTGAGGCATTCACTGCATAAAGTAAAATTACAGTCAGCCATAAAACAGTTTTCCCAATCAGCAAAATCCAAACAAGCAAATTCTCAAAGAACATAAAAAAGACACCAAAAAAAAAACACACAAAAAAAACCCCAAAACCCCACAAACCCAAACCCCACAAAACAATAATTTCATGATCAGACTGATATACCCAAACCTTATGGTGTGAAGTAATTTAAAAGAAATCATGGAATATTTCCAAAAGGACAAGAAACTGGGCAGAGTAGGCAGGGGACCAACTGGACTGGAGTGGCAAGAATAGCCCAGAACAGAGTGCGATGGCGAAGGGTTGTCGATGGCCTATGCTCCACTTGGAGCCACGGGCCTAAGTAAGTAAGTAAGTACAAGAAACTGAGAATGTCACATTCTACTGAGTTAGAAACCTCTGTGCCTTTAAATAGGATAATTCCATCTTTGCTAAGCCAACTTCGTATTGGAACAGTTTCACTTGTGAGTGCGCCTGTACGCTCAAAATTACTCTACCTTGATGATTAGTACAGCTCTTAATGCGATACAATGTTGTTTACACTTTGTGTGAGTGCTCAAACATTCCAATTCTAAGACTGTTGTTACACTGCTGGAGCGCTCAGTGTTGTCCCCGCGTCATTGTGTACCCTTCTGTTGGCTCAGTGCCAGCATTACAGACACTGTCACTGACCAGGTGTCTACGTGGTGTGATGATAGATACATGTACCACCATAGCTCAGAATGATCTGTGAGCATTAAAATGGTAGTACATTGTATTAGCCCCTTTAAACTGAAATTATATGCTCAGCCCACTGCAAGTATCATCAGTACAAATAAAAATGAAGACCACTACGACCAAGCATGACTAGATACAAGTCTACCATCATCTGGGAAAAGGACCTAAGTGTCATGGACTTGACAGACGCTTAGATCCTTTTTCCTTACAATAGCAGAAGGACATATGACTGTAGAAACCGAGTAGTGTCCGATACCTCATAGGAAGGTTTGTCTCTGATGCGCTCCCACTTCGGTTTGCCGGGCAGGAGTCGGACGAAAGGCGTGTGGCCCTGGCTGTACAGTTTTCCCTGCCTGTTCATGTTCATGATGTTGATTTTGATCAACCGGTTTGGCGTCCAGCCGCGGATGCCAAAATAGAACCAGGACCTGCGGGAGCAGACAATTTAGATACAGTAAGATTTGTCTAAGGTTGAGGAACATTTTTTGTTGTTGTTGTCGTTTTGTTTTGCTGAATCATGCGAGCAGTTTCATGGTGTCCCTGAAGTGCACAAGGAAGGGTGGGTGGGCGTTTGGGGGTTTAACGTCCTTTTCCACCACATACGGGTGATATCAAAGACGGGGCAACGATGAAAAAGCCAGCACAAATATTTGGCTCCAGCCGGGATACGAACTCACAACCCGAGCACTCAAAGTCCAACGCTCTACCATTCGGCCATCCCGGCTCCCCGTGCACAAGGAAGATTTTCTGTTAATTTATCTTCTGGTCAACACAACTAGTGAAGTACCTTAACAAGTTCACAAACTTTGACAATTTTTAAACCACCACTCAGAATGCAAAAAGGTACTGCACTCAGAATGCAAAAAGGTACTTGGCAATTGTGCAGTGAGGGGTGTACAGTGGCATTATTCACAGGGATTAACTCTTTGACGACGGAGCGCAATTTCTGACACATGATTTCCTATAGGAAATCGTGTGTCAGAAATTGCGCTCCGTCATCAAAGAGTTAAAATGATCCAAGGACCAAAAGGAGGAAACGTGTGCAGCCTTTAGTGACTAAGTGGCAAAGCAGGCACATTTTGCTATGGGTGTCCGGGGGCATGCTCCCCCAGAATCTGTTTGAAAAATATGCACAATTTTGTGCAGTTTTGCATGAGTTTAAGCGTTTCAGAGGAGGTAACGCATTTTTCGGGGGGAGGAAAATGTCTACAACTACATGTACACGAAAACCTGTGCAGTTAGGTGCATTTTGGCACGATTTTAAGTTCTTCAGAGGAGGGAACACACTTTTTGGGGGAAGAACATTTTCAGCCAAAGAAAGATTTTAAGCCCTGTATTTACCACTGGCCTGGATTCGGGGCCATCTGTGGCATGGCATTGCATTAGAGTGGTGGCTGCCTGGTTAAGTGTAACTGTAAAAAGGTTTTGTTCCTTGCATTTTTCCAATTAAAGGTTTTTTTTTCTTTCCTGAAACTGCTGCAACATGTGCACAGCCAATGCCCCTTCCCCACAATTTCTTGAAATAACCCCAGTTTAAACTTTCGACCCCCAACCATGGCCACAGGCATTCTGTTTATTGCATCCATTTGATCTGCCTAGCGTAAATAATCCATTACAAAGGATAATGGTGTAACAGCACTCAACCAATAAGGCACCCAACCAGAAGAGCTAACAGAAAATCAATGAGTCAGACCAAAAGCACAATACCAGAGCATTTTCACAGGACTGCCGGGCGCCAGCGCACTAAGTTATTCATGAGAGGTAAACTCGGTCCTTACTGACTCTATCTCTACAGACTTATCATTGTGCCTGTGTTACAGGCACTTCAGTAAAGGGGTTTGTGCTTTATCAGTGTTACAGCGTATCAGTTCCCTGTGGTTTGAATATACAAGGGTCCTTGGGACCCTCTGTTTTTGAGGATCCTTTTGTAAATTCGGAGTACCCATGGTCTTTTGGTATAAAAAGTCTGAAAATCAAAACCATTTGTTGCTGCTTACAGAAATATTCAAGTAGGAGAAATGCATGTATGTGAATTGTAGCATGTCAGCCATAGCCAACAAGGCATGGAACCCACACGCGTACCAAACAGAGCATTATGACTGGACAAAAAGTGTCCCAGAGTGCTTATGCCAGTCAGATTCTGTCTGTTATGCACAGCTGGTGGTGGCTGTGTGGCTAGAATTACAAAGGTTTGCGTTTGTGTGTGTTTGTAGCTACTGTTGTTTACTTCTTTTTTTGGGGGGGGGGGGGGATTGGAAGGGGGGGGGGGGGTTGCAAAATAAAGGACAAAAATAATCACATGTAAGCAAAGCTAAAGATTAAAAAGAGAAACAGTACCTGTTTCCATTTTCTGCTGGTGTTCCTCCACAGTCTGGTTTAGTCCACACATTGAATTCAATGTCAGGTTTGGGTTCAGCACCAATGAAATAGTTCACATCTGTTGAAAAGCAATGAGTTAGTTGGGTTCTTTTTGTGTGTTCTGAAAATAGTTTAAGGTAAAAAAAAAAGAGGCTATATTCACCATTAGCAGAAAATGAAGTTTTCATGAAAAAAATCGAGTGCAACACAGAACAGTTGAAGGAGGCTCATCACAATGGGAGTTCACTCTCCATGCAGTCCTCATGCAGTGCTCTCCCAAGGTGGTTTTCCCGGTAACATATGACCAACCTCGACGATGCTGACCACCATCGCCTGTAACCCTGAACCACGTAGACCACAACCTCGACACCGTTGTCCACAAACTTGACGACGTGCTCTGCCACCTCCTCAACCATGTCGACCCCGCCCTTTGACCACTGTGACTGCCACTCTCGAGCGAGTCCACTGCAATCCATTATGAGGTCAACCTTCACCTCCGGCCAGGTCAACTGACGTAAACTCTCCACTGACGGAGCACGATGATGATGATGCATGCTGATCACTTGCATGCAGTCACGTTGACAGAAGCATGCTTCAACACCCTTAACCATTTCATGATTTACCCTTGGATGAACCTCCTTAACCTTTTGAGTGCTGCTGCTGACACCATTCTTTAAATAGTAATTGAAAAGAGGCTCAACACAGGCAGACTTCGCGTTCTCCTAGAACCACAGACATCTGCAGCAGCACTCGAGTGGTTAAAAAGAAAATACAAGCTATGCCATATAAGGTGTTATGAACACAGTGCCTTTTGAATGGGATACCTCCAATGACAGGTTGTGTGTGTGTGTGTGTGTGTGTGTGTGTGTGTGTGTGTGTGTGTGTGTGTGTGCATCATGTGCCATACAAAAGCAAATGTATCTCAAACAGCAAACCACTGCACAGAATTGCACAGCCTTACTTGAGTTTGCAGATTCATCCTCTTCATCCTTTGTGACTTTTTCCACCCTGGCTAGGTTCCCAGAGTCAAACTTGGACGTGAAAAGATAGTTTCCAATGCGAAACTCCATCCTGTTCTAGAAACAGCATAAAAACTAAGTTGTAATGGAATCCTGTTTAAAACTGGCAAAAGGAAAAATAAGGTGCAAATAAATGTAGAACTCCTTCTTCTCTCGAACAATGAGGGCCTGGAAGTAAGTACCACCTTGGCTCCTTAAAATTCACATGAGTCCCTCCGGGAGAGACTGCAGCCTCCACAACCTGCAGTCAACTCCTGTCGCCCCCTAACTGTCCCCCACCCTCCCCGCCCCTTCAATGTACATAGTTTTAACCTTGTAACTCTCCCTCCTGACCATCTCCACATACTAACACCACTGAGTTAGTCACGCTCTACGAGCCCAATTCTACAGCGGAAAAAGAAGAAGAAGAGATGTCACAGAAGAAACCACCTCCCTTTTTTTCAATACAATGCAAACACTGCCCATGTTACAGCCCCGAATCCAAAGCTCACTGGAGATCGAAACACTTGCGGCTTAATGCACCGGCTTGTCCCAGTGACAAGCACGTGAACGGACAAGAGTCTCGCATGCTGTATGAACGAACGGAGCCGGGCTTTCCTGCAAAAATGGCACAGTCACTCAAAAGAGAATCTGCGACGCGAGGCAAACCCAGATGTTCGCTGTTGTAATTTTCACTGAAAATGGAACGCTTCCTGAATGTGGAATTCCGTGAAGACAGTCTAGAATACTGTTTTTGGAAAGGGCATTGTCCACAACGAAAAGTCTTTTAGTGGAAACTGAAAACGTCTGGAATAATTGTCGGCTGATGTCCCCAGGTACCCACAGCAGATGCCAAAAACGTACCTTTTTTGAGGATAATCTTGGAGACACCTGGGACGGACCACCTGTTGGTCAACAGGCTACAATTTCTCTTCACATTTTGCAATGTTTTTGTCTCCTACCCGAATGGCAAAGACGCGGCCGACATGTTGTAAACTATCATGGTTGCTGACCATGTGATCTCAGTCGACAAATTTCATTGGCTGAAATGCGGTGCCAGAGAGAATCGTCTGCATTTCCTGTTGAACAGAACAAAGGATCTTCGGTCCTTTTTTGAATTATTTGTATAGATATTCTGTGGCAAAAGTTTGAAGAAATCAAGCACATGAACATCTTTTAGTGAAATATCACGATATACTGAACACTGCAAAATTGTGGGTACAATGCCTTCGCTGATGCCAAAAGCGCTAACGTTTTGTAAGAAGTTGCTTCCCTTGCACCGTGACCTGCGCTGTCTGTACTGACGGTCCGCTGTGATGTAGGTGGTGGATTATCATTATCGCAAACAGGAAAGTCTATTTGAAAGTCACCCAGAGTATACCTAGAGCTACCAACAACAACAACAACAAAATCGTTTGAAAAATACTTTTTGTTATGATACACATTAGCTTTCAGCATAGTGATCTCGGCTGTTGTGTATGATCAGTCGGGCACTGACGATCCGCGGCCGGGCCCGCCGCTGTCGGTTCAGTCCTGAGCACTAATTAAAACTGAAACCTTTCTAGCTGCTGAACATTTTAGAACATTTTGATATTTCCAAATGTTAAAAAAGTGTGTCTTATACTCTCAAGGGCGGTTTCAATTAGGACAAGGCGCTGCATCACCGTTCAGCCGGTTTCAGTCAGTTCTCAGTTTACATGATAACTGAACCTATTACTTGAATGGTATTATGCGCTTACTCAAATCGTTTCCGCCCTGCTCGCCGTTGTCACTGTCACAGTAAGTGCTTCTCAGGCGTACGTACAGGTACACGGACTAGTAGCCGTCAGTGAAATCTTAATTGTCCCATCGTAAAACTGATAGAAAGGGTCTGCAATAATGAAGTATGGTGTAACCGAGTTATGGCTATTCAGTTGTATACACAGTACAACTGGTTTCAGCTGGAAATTCGAGTTCCCTATTGAGGAGATTTTTAAAACTGTTTCTGGTTGGTGCACACTGATTTTACATGAGGTGGTAGCGCGTTCCAAAAGGGTGCTGTTCTGTCAGTTTAGTGTTAGACTGAAAATACATTGTTTCGTAAATTATTACGGCAGTGCTTTATGTAAACCTTGCCGGCCGGTTCTGTTCACTCATATCAGTGGCAGTCCGTCTTGTGTCGATAAGGCTGTTAATTAGTTCAAAGAAATCAGATCTATTAATTTCTATGCAGTCAGAAATCTTAAGCATCATGTTTGAATCAAATCGTCTCTTGTTCTTCTAAGCTTCAGAGAAGGAATATCCAAAGCTCTCATTCGTTCAACTTGACGTACGACTCAGTAATCATAGCGTGTTTCAGTTGTTTCCGTCATGATATTCAGTTAAATCAAGCATATAGGGTACGATCGCAGACATGTCCCATCATTCCAACGTCCCAGTGCAGCATGAACTGAACTCATGTGACTGGCGACCTTGTTTGTCTTGCTGGCCTTGAGAGGGAGTTGCCGGGTATCAGTGATTTCGAAAGGAGCTGGGAATACATGTATAGTCACTTGGCAAACGCTAACTTCAGTGGCCGGTGTAACCGGCCAAAGGTTAATACGTTGGCGGAACTCCCACCCACGCCCTGAATCAGTCGGCAGGCAACCAGCTGTAGGGGTTAAAGTGTTTTTCAGTTCACTGAGTCCGTGACCAGGAGTAGATCGTTTTTTTGTGTGTGTTTGTTTGTCTCAGTGTATGTTTTCAATAATAATAATGACAATAAAATTCATTTAAATGTGACGCCTGTCCCGCGGCCTCAATAGAAGCTCCAGGCGCCATTACAATAGGAGGTAAAAACAAAACTTTGACATGGTATTCACATTCAAGTAAACATTTTGAAGCACACACACATACACACACACACACACACACACACACACACACACTGATAACGGTTGTGACCATTCCTGTGTGTGCACAACTTCAAGTTTCAACATGGATTCTGTGGACGTTGTGTGTGTGTGTGTGTGTGTGTGTGTGTGTGTGTGTGTGTGTGTGTGTGTGTGTCCGGAATGGGTTCTGCATTAGTCTCAGTGTAATCATATCATGCCCTCAATATGAGTCTTTCATACTGTTTCTGTCCAGGAACAAGGACAAGTTCACGTCATCATGTTATTTGAGCTCTCTCTCTCTCTCTCTCTCTCACACACACACACACACACACACACTGACATGCACACACACACACACACACACACACACACACACACACAAAGCGGAACACCCCGAAATGTTTTTTATGTATATCTTTAATTGTACAAAATCAGTCACAGACGGAATCAAAAACTGACTTCACAGCGTCAGTTTTCACAAGTTTTTAATTCACCTCCATTCGCAAGCTTCTCAATGGACAGCAATGGATCGAGACAGAAACGTCTTGGGCAGTACAATAATTTGAATGCTCGCACAGTGCATCGACCCACGAAATAAATAAATGGCGACCATTTTGCGCCGACACTGTACAGATAGAAATAAGACACGAGAATGACGGAAGAGCGAATGACAGATGACAAAACGCATTCATTATTACTTATACATTCAGTTTTAGAATGAATATTCACCCAGTGTACCAACCAGCAACCACACGAAAAAGGTAATAACAGCCAATCATGAAATCAGACATGGAGTTACTCAGTAATGCCACGCGACAGTCACAGTCAGTATGACTACAATCGTCTGTCCGTATCAAAGTCTTACAAGCACAGCACATAAAGTCCTGTGGCTGTAACACACACACACACACACACACACACACACACACACACACACACACACACACACACACACACACACACACACACACACATACTGGCCGACACTGAATAATGAATAACAACAATTTTGATTAAATGCACACAATGCAGAATTTTTGCATTGTAATAGATAAGCGACAAACAAAGCACGGATTCACATAATTTCAGAATTACTCTTGAAAAGTAAATACCTTGAAAAGTATAAGCGTACGAAAAAAAAAAAGTAAACAACAACAACAACAACAACATTTTGCTGGTGGCTAACAATCATCTGACAAGTAGAATCTGAGACAGAGAAATGTTTCTGTAGTTCTGGAGTTGAAATAATAATAACACACAAAGACTCGATAGATATGCATGCACCATACTCGTATCTTCTCTCTCATGTCTTCTGTGTATCTCCCCAGTAATCATCTGCACTTTAAAAAAAAAAAAAGAAGAATCTATCTTTCTTTGAAAAACCCCTCCCTAAGCGCCGTGAGCACTCAGGGGTGGATGGGTGGGTGTTTGGGGGTTTAACGTCCTTTTTCACCAGATAGGGGTGATATCAAAGACGGGTCAACGATTAAAAAGCCAGCACAAATATTTGGCCCAAGCTGGGATACGAACTCACGACCCGAGCATTAGAAGTCCAACGCTCTACCATTCGGCCACCCCGGCTCGTGAGCACTCAGGGTGAAGCCGTGCGCTATACCAAGACTCCATCATCATCATCATCATCATCATCATCGTCGTCGTCATCGTCATCGTCGTCGTCATCATCATCATCTTGTCGAGACACCGCGTAAGTTCCGTTGCAAATTGTTTTCTGAATGTCACGCACCTCCACGCTGCTGATCCATTGCAGATTGTAACCAAAAAGTTCACCTTGTAAAACTGGAACGGTTACCGTTGCTTTTGATGTGTAAGTTCACTGTCATCAGTACAGGTTTGTTTTGTACACCGCCTTATCGAGATTTCTTTATTTTGTCACGCCCCCTCACGCGGGTGATTCAGCAAAATAGAACCAACTATCTCAAAACAGAGTTTCTGGTAGTACATAATGGGTCTGTGTACTACTGGAAATTCCAGTATGCTCCTGTTCATTCCACAGCCATTGGCAAGCCACTCACTATCAAGTTGTACTGTAGGAAAGGACAACACAAACGACTTCACACACAGGATCATCTTTTCTTCGGCCGCCAGCCACGCACGAAGTCCAAGATCTTCTTGATCTCGAGGGCGTTGAGTTCCGGGAAGCCCTCCTTCAGCAGGCGTTTGTCCAGCGAGCACAACATGCTACCGTCAATCTGCTCGTTGGAGAATCGCAAGACGACGCGGTCCTTCATGCCGATGTAGCGCAAAGACCGCGAGACCTCATGGACAGACAACCCGGAGATGTCGTCAGGAGGGGACCAGTTCTCGTCCCTGCCCGTGATGGTGCTACCGCTGCCATTGTCATTGTATTCGTTATAGCTGTACTCGCTGTCGTTGTTGAAGCCGTAAGGATCGCCGGCCCGGGAACCCATGGAGATGGCTGAATCGTCGCCTTGTTTGGGATACGCCGAGTCGCTGAAGCCGCTGAGAGACACGGCTCGAGGATACTTCCTGTAGGCGGGTTCGCTGTCGGCGTAGGCGACGTAGGGCTGAGGCCTCGGGTAGTACGCGCCGTTGGGAGTCCGCGGGTCCTGCCCCGGCCCTGGTCTGCTGCCTGGCATGTAAGACGGGGAGATCACCGCTCCGTAGGGGTTGTGATTCTCCCCTGGAATTACCGGCCCACCCCCACGTGACGACCCTGCGGAGGAGTGGTACGCAGCCTCGTGAGGTTGTTGGTGGTGGTGGTATGGAACAGTCCCGTCCGGGGAAGTGGGGGAGGGGACAGACAGCTGTGAGTCTCTGAGATCGCGGAAAGAGTCACTGAAATGGAAAAGCTCCAGCATGTTTGGCCGTTGTTTGCCGCGCAGGTTATGTGAGCGGATAGTAGCGTTGGGGTCGACCCTCTGTGACCGGGACTTGCTCTTGCTACCGCCATGTGTGGACCGTGTCTCCAAGTCCAGCCGCTCGACAGACTTTCGGGTGAGGGTGCTGCTACTAGTGCTGTGATGGAGGTCGGCCCGCCATGCCGGCACAGCCTCGTTCCCGCGCCTGTCGTTTACCCGGTAGCCGTAAAGCTGTGACGTACTTCCGGCCCAGTGACCCGCGGCTGCCATCGTCCCGTATGCCCGTTCGTGTGGATCCTGCAAACACAGACAGTATATGACAAAATCTGAAGGAAGATATAATGAAACTGGAAGACTTTCTAAAAGGTGGAAACTGTAAACGTATTCCGTGATCACAAGTGATGTTACAGGAGCTGGTGACGCACCCCTGGTCTAATGTAGCCTTTGCGGCTACTTCCGCAACTCAATGCATAATTGTCCAATTAAAATCAGTCGGTCACATTGCTATGGCGACAATGCAATGACTCGATGATGATGGCTGTTTTCCGCACTTTTGGTGCGGATGAAACTGGATGCAAAACACGGATCCCCGATCTATGCTGTTCGCGGCTACAGCCACCCTGAGAGTCATGCCTCGCTGTGTAAGGTATAACCCTCGGTAGTGATTTTGCCAGGAAATATTTCGTACATAATATTTCATATGAATTACTTTAATTTGGTGAAATTAATTGTTAAAAAAATGAAGAGAGGTTTCTAGATTCGGCATAACAAACCACGAAGACGCGTTTGGAGGTTGCTATTCGTCTGTCTAAATAAAAGCAAAACAAACTACATCTACTCATGGACATAACTCTACATGTACGAACGATAGGTGTTTCGAAATCGCTTACCTTTGAATAAGTAAAGTTGAATATTTCATCGATGTCAATCGGTGATCCATCATCGGCGATAATGATACCACCGGCGATCTCTGGCGGTATCTCGCTGCGGCACTTCTTGTAGCGCGTGAGCTTTACAGCGTCGCGTGGTACGGCGGGCGGTTTTCGGCGTAACTGCACGTCTGCGCTGGACGAGTAGGCCGAGTCTCCCTCCCTGACGGTCATGGGCACCATATAGCCGTCCTCCTCATCGTCATACAGCTCGTCCTCCTCGTGGTGGATCTTGCTCGGCTCGCTCTTGGAGCGGTGCGGAGGCGGGGGTTTGGGGGCCGGGGGGAGGTGCTCGTACAGCGAGTCCCTGGACCCCCTGCTGGAGTCTTGCCTGCCTCCGGAGGACGGGGGAGATTCCACGGGGATGGGGGGCAGGTCACGGTCCTGAATGCTGTATTTGCGGGCCCCTTCCCCGCCCCCACTACCACCACCACTACCTGGTCTGACACTCCCGGCTGTTCCGTACGTGCTATTCCGATCTGACTTCCCTGAAGTTTTGGTCACCTTGCCGTACGGGGATTTGGCCTGTGCGGTGGTTTCGGAGGTCGAGGAGGATTTGACACTGCTGTCACCGGACTCCCGGCTTCTGCTGCTGTCTTTGGTCGTGTCCACCCCTTCCTCCCCGTCCCCGTCCAGCCCGTTGAAGAAGTCCTCGTAACTGAGATCGTTCCGCTGGATCCGTTTCGAGAAAACGTCGTCTGATCGCAGTTCTTTCAGCTTTGCCCTCTCCTTTCGCACTTTCCTCACACTCAGCTTGTCGAGAATTCCCGTGGATTTGGACTTTTTGAGTTCGTTCGACACACGTTTAGGGAGTTCAATCTCAAGGTGAGGTCCGCCCTCGTCCGGCGGCTCGTCGATCTGAACCACCTTGGCTTCCATAGCAACCTCGGTCGAACTGATAGGAGAAGGCCGCGTGATGTGCACGCTCTGTTTGCGTTTTGGCAAACCACGCTGCAGGACCAAGTCTCGGTCAACCGAGATCTCGACCTTCTCCACGGCAGGGTCAGCGATGATACCGTCTTTCCCTATCCGGCTGATGACAGCCAGCTCTTCCTCACGAGTACCGTACAGACGCAACACGCCCTGCGGACACGGCGCCTTCTCCTTCAGGTTGGCGTGGATCAGCTGAGCGTTCACGGGGAGTCCGAAGGCCATGATCAGGTCCTGAAGTTCGTACACAGCGTCGTAGTTCGCCATGGAGGCGTCGCCCACGGGACTGAAGACCCCAGACATGATGAGCGGGATCATAATCTCCTTGCCCTCCACGTCGAAGCACTGCAGGTACTTGAGGTCCTGCTCAGGCTTGTTCTTGGACTTGGACGACTTCAGCAGGCGTTTGAAGAAGCCCTTGTTGTTGTTGTTGTTGTTGCCGCTGCCGGTCCCTGCGCCGCCACCTTTGCCTTTCTTGCCGCCGTTGTTGTTGTCCATGTAGACCATTCCTGTGGTGAGGACCTGTGTCAGGGAGGAAGAGACAGAGATACAGTAACAGTTTCGAGTGACACTGTGTGTGTGTGTGTGTGTGTGTGTGTGCGTGCGTGCGTGCGTGCGTGCGTGTGTGTGTGTGTGTGTGTGTGTGTGTGTGTGTGTGTGTGTGTGTGTGTGTGTGTGTGTGTGTGTGTGTGAGAGAGAGAGAGAGAGAGAGAGAGAGAGAGAGAGAACAGCAACACACAAAAATATGCATTCTGTTGTCAAGCTCACGGTATTGGACTACTGCGGCCAGACACAAGAAAAGGTTACTCTTCCGATAAGACTAAAAAATTCTCTTTCTAAAGAGCACCGTGCAAAAGCTCATCTGTGTATGAGACGTGTAAAAAAAAAAGCTCACTCCTTCTAAGGAAAACAAATGGGCAGTTTACTATCATCCTGAAACGGAAAAAGACTAGACTGCACAACAGATATCAGCGGAGGGGGGTGGTTTCAAAAGCTTGGTCAGACGTTGTAAATCCACTGGAGGAAACAATTGAAGTTCTATACCTCTCCAGGTCGGATCTCATACGGCATCCAGCAAGACACCCCATCCTCTATAGACAGCTGATAGCCCACAGTGGAGGTTCGAACCAAGAACCGTCTGGGTTTCACGCTGCAGATCCCGCCCACAGTGTCAAAGTATTCCACGGGGCGTCCGTCGTCTGGAACCACCTCGAACCAACCTGCAACAACAACAACAACACTGGTGAGTTTTCATGCCCATCTGACTTCATCCGGAAAAAGAGGCGGCAGTGACTGGTACACAGAAAAGTCCAGAACCCACTTGAAATATGTATGGATTATATGTCTAGATAAATTAATGTGTGTGCGTGTGTGTGTGTGTGTGGGTGTGTGTGTGAGCCAGAAGAAAATTTTCTGCCATCGACAGACAATAAAGTTATATTGAATTGAATTGAATTGAATTGAATTGAATTGAATTGAATTGAAATAGCAGAAGGCAGAAAACACGATAATGGGCAATTCTTTAACGCCTCGATACTTATGACAGGCATACAACCGTTCACTCAATTCGGGCCGAACGTCGGAGGTTCTCTCCGGGTACTCCGGCTTCCTCCCCCTCTGCTTTGGAAATGTTCAGCCCACCAAATTTGAAAAATACATGCAATCCTAAATTCCGAAACTTAATTAGCTGAGCTGTCCCTTCGCACCACGTGATTGTAACGTGTTTATGTCCAGTGTGTGAGAGAATGCGTGTGATTCACGTGAGCGTGCGTACTGGGTTCAGTTCGCGGCGCTTTGAGCCGATTCATGAAATTGGGTAAAGCGCCTATTAAATTTGCTCATTATTATTATACAGCGTGCGGAAAACTTTTCACCGAAAGGTCTCCCGTATCCTTTGCTAATTCCCTTTTTAAAGGCGGGGAGCGGGGATAGCCGAATGGTAGAGCGTTGGACTTTCAATGCTCGGGTCGTGAGTTCGGATCCCGGCTGGGGCCAAGTACAGTCGAACACGCTTAAGTCGAATTTGCAGGGGAAATGGATTTTTGTTCGACGTATCCGAAGTTTGACTTATCCGTGACGACGGATAAGGTCGAATTTCGACTCTAGCTTCGAGTTAAGCGAGTTGCACCTTTTCACCCCTTGATTCGATTTGGAAACTGAAATTTACTTTCCCTAGTCAACATGAATTTACTGCTGCTGCGTTGGTATAGCTCGCCCCCTTGTGTCATTTGCACCTGCTGTATGGTCCTGTGGCTAGCAAGAGTAGTGTTTTTACTGATTTTAAACCCTTAATAAATAAGTACATAGTAGATCAATGGCAAGCCCAGTGGGATACTCTTAATAACAACAAACTCCACAGTATAGTTCCCAAACTTCGGGAAATCATTCCCCGGTGTAGGACTAACCGTCGGGAAGAGGTGGTCCTGGCCCGTCTCCATATTGGGCACGCATATTATACCCACTCGCACTTGCTGAAAGGTAAAGACAGCCCTTTCTGTTTTGGCTGCGGTGAGCCAGATACCATTAAACATATTTTGATTTCTTGTGCAGACCTCACGGAAGTATTTCACTGCCGAATCAATGGAGCTCTTGTTCCGAAATGTCCCTCCAGACAAGATTTTTGGCTTCCTTCGGGAAGTCAATTTGTTTCATAAAATCTGATTAAATAACTAACTAACTAACCTTCATAACATCTGAACATTGTGTTTGTACTTATTCATGTACAAGACCCATGCTTGACGTTTTGAACTTGTGGTAACCCAAGACTGGTAGAATCTCATTTAACCTATAAATTTTTAGCCAATATTTACTAGTTGTTTTAATCCAGCTTTTTACCTTTTAACGAAGGGGCCTTCAAACTTGTGGCTGCCGCGAATTAGTCTTTGTCGTTTACGCGGCGTTAAGCCCTAAAATACTCACTCACTCACTCACTTGCACCTGCTGTAAATGCACTGCGACCGTCTGAACAACATAGCGATTGCACCATTAGTTACCACAAGGTAACCCCAACCCTAAATCTAACCCTAAATCGATATAAGCAGGCGAACTCTACTAAACGAGTGTGGATGCGTTTGAATAGTTTGCCCAGTACGGCCCAGGGGTGCGAACTATACTGAGCCTTACTGCTAGGATTTGTTATATTCAATACGCTCGTGTAAGCTGCCATGTCATCGAATCTCCGTAGCTATTTTGTTCACTTTGAGTTCACTTTCAGTTCAGAGTATTGGCTTGGTCTTACTATAGTCACACATGCAATGCAGAGGAATTAGAAAGCCAAGTTCTTCTGATGGCTGTTTCGTTTTGACATGAAAGCTGTCTGGCACCAAACGGTGATACGTTTCCAGCTAATGTTTTCTTCTTCTTTTCTAGTTTCACTGACTCTTATTCTGCTTGTAAGATCAGCAGCGTCATCTGTGTGTGTGTGTGTGTGTGTGTGTGTGTGTGTGTGTGTGTGTGTGTGTGTGTGTGTGTGTGTGTGCGCGTGCGCGCGCGCGTTCGCAGTCATATGATCGCATGTGCTCAATAAATTCTAGTGCAACGTCATAATTATAAACACACGCAGTCAAATAGCAGCAAGATCCAACTCTAACGGCACCAACCGGCAAACTCTCTCTTTCTCTCTCTCTCTCTCACACACACACACACACACACACACACACATTTCACACACCAGGAATAACTCACTGCTTACCCTCCGAAACCGACGGCAAATCACCTTCTTAACACTGGCGACAGAAAACCTCACAGATCAGGGGCACAGGGTCAGATCTCACGCCTAGCTCTGTTCTTGGACGTGTTTCTCGCCAATTACGTGTTCTACCACCCAAGATAACCAGCCCTAAGGCCCGCAGGACACATAACACTGTCAACCTGTACTTGCACGGAAAATGTTAAATCTCTGTGCAAGCCGTGTTTTGGCGCTGATGCATCAGAAGGACAAAAAGAAATTCCCGTGCCAGCGACTGGTACGACTTATCCGAGGCTAAAATTGCAGATTCCGTTTGACATAACCGAGTTTTGACTTATCCGTTTTTGAGTACTCGTTCGACTTATCCGTGAAAAATTTAGTCATACAAAGAGCAAATTTTGCCGGGAAAAACTTTTTGCTTCGACGTATCCGAAGTTCGACTTAAGCGTGTTTGACTTAAGCGTATGGGTCTGTATTTGTGCTGGCCTTTTTCTCGTTGCCCTGTCTTTGCGTGGCGGTTAAACATCCAAACACCAACCCACCCCTTGATAAAGGCTCTACGGCGTTTGTTGTTTTGTCCTGTTTTATTCCGCGTTTCTTAACCTTCCTCTGACCAGCCATTTTCATGCATAAGACTAGTACAGGAAACAAAGTGTGCAGCCTGTAACTGTAATTTGGCTGTTTTGTTATTGACGGGGGGGGGGGGGGGGGCTTGGGGGGAGGGGGGCAGTATTTGAGTGAGTGTTCCTGTTAATGTCATTTTCTAAAAATAGGAGCGTCTGCATTAGGACCCCTTAACCTGATGCATCCTCTTTTAGAAAACAAATAAATGTGCGTTTGAGGAGTTTCTCATTGCAATGTCTCGCGCAGCACGTGCGGCATGGAGATAAGACTGGGAGTGTTTGCAGGTAAGCACAGTCATTAGTTAAAAAAAAGAAACATTTCCTGGACGACCGTGTTAAGAGAGTACACGGATTTAACCTCCCTCCCACACTCTTGGTGAAACAGGAATGTTTTAATCAAACACACCTATTGACTAGCTTCGTTCCTAAGCTGACGATTGCGTCAGTAAAATGTGGACACGGTTTCTCGGTGAATTTTTGTTATTTTTATTTTCGTGGGTGGGTGAGTGGGCGGAGAGGTTGCTGAGGTGATAGTGGAGTTGTGTGTGTGTGTGTGTGTGTGTGTGTGTGTGTGTGTGTGTGTGTGTGTGTGTGTGTGTGTGTGTGTGTGTGAAAGAGAGAACGATCGAACGAACGAACGACCGAAACTTTATTTTACAAGTATAAAAGATTAGGTGAGAGAGAGAGAGAGAGAGAGAGAGAGAGAGAGACAGACAGACAGACAGACAGACAGACACACAGAGAAAACACAAGCAAGACAAACACACTATCCCAATGACACAAGATCCAACAGCAAAATCAAGTCAAACGATGGTCTTCTTAAATGCATATTTTCTTGCCTTAATAAAACAGCAACAACAACAACAAAATCCCGTAGAGAAGCAAAAACCTTAAGTGGTTTTAATACGGTTGAACGGGGATGGATTTTGAGACGCTAGTAGGAGCAGAAAGCAGAGAGAGAGAGAGAGAGAGAGAGTCCTCCTTATCAAAGCAAGGCGCCAGTTCTGTTTGCCGAGCGGCCAGGCGACAGATGCTAACAACCGGCGGAAGGTTGGTACAGCAACTGAGCTGAGCTTCGGTAGGTATGTCAGTCTAGATACCGTGTTTCTCGGACCCTACTGGTATCCACCTGGACAGCAACCAAAGCATGCAGGTTCCTTGCATAGCGCCAGCGTGAGAAGGGACGTTGAACACTGCATCCTTCAGTGTCACCAAACCGACCTTAGAGTCATGAAACTGTTAGTTTATGTGTCAGAGAAACCCTTACTGACTATGTCTCTTAGTCATGTAGCTTCTGGGGCTTCTGGTCTGAAATCTCTGTCTGTCTGTCTGCCTTTCTCTCTCTCTCTCTCTCTCTCTCTCACACACACACACACACACACACACACACACACACACACACACACACACACACACACACACACACACACACACACACACACGCACGCACGCACGCACGCACACACACACACGCACGCACATGCACACACACACACACACACACACACACACACACACACACACACAAACACACACACACACGTACCCCCCCCCCCCCGAACTCCGCCAAGGATGGGGGCGCCGGGGTAGCCGAATGCTCGGGTCGTGAGTTCGGATCCCGGCTGGAACCAAATATTTCTTCAGGCCTTTTTCTCGTTACCCCGTCTCTGATGTCATCCATACGTGGTGAAAAAGGACGTTAAACTCCCAAACACCCATCCACCAACCCGCCAAAGATGTTTGCTATTTACGAACAGCGCACCTATCGTGAATCCATAATTTATTTCCCGCCAGTCTTCGTTTGACTAACACTGACCTACATAGTTCCTGTTGTTTGCAAACCTAATCTGTCTCTGACAATGTTTTCCACATACCTGGACATGTCTCCGTTGCCAGGGAAACATCAGTTACTTGCCTTTACTTTGCGATCGGAAGTCAGTCGAGGGCACGACTGTAGCGATAACCATTTGCAATAAACTAGGTACGCATTTAAAATCTTGAGAAGTTACCGCTACCCCCTTTGCTACCGAGGATGACCTTGGCCCGAACGACCTTTACGAACAGCATCTGCAGCACAAGACGCAGTTTGCTGACAAGATGCCCAAAGACACGCAACTCCCATTCGGCACTTCAAGATTTCAGTTCCTTTGCACGCAGGCAAACAAGCCCTCTAGCATGACACAACCTTTTCAAAATTGTCACCCATTCTTCCACAGACGTCTTCAGCAAACCTCACTAAACTTTCACGCACGGCAATGTTTGTCATTGCAAGCCAAAGGCCTTTCTTGTACCTAGCGGGCTAAGTGAAAGCATTCAGTTTTTTCAATCCAACAGCGAAAGAAGTGCGCTAGTTTGAAATGTAGAAGTTTGAGCCCCGGTCAAGCTCGGCACACAGACACTGCACACTTCACCACGCAAGGACGTGTACGGGCAGGCCTGGCTACTGAATACACTTTTGTGCGTAAGTAATTTTCGGCGGATTTATCTGGGAGGTGATAGTCCCTGCTGTCAAACCAGGCAATCCTGGGAAAGCCGGTGTAGCATCCGGTCCGGTCCCCCCTCTGAAGTAGTCCCCCGGGGGACCAATTCGTGGCAAAAACTGCTCTATAATGGTCCCCCCCTTAGACATCCAGCCTCGTTTTCGACTGGTCCCCCTGGGCGATTTTGGTCCCCCCCTCGCATCCAAAATAGGCCCCCTCTCGAACTGGTCCCCCTCTTTTCTAACCAATGTAGAGCTATGTCAGTATTTATTTTTAACTTTATTGTTACAAAACTTTATTGTCCCCAAAAGCACAGGGCCATAGGAACATTTTTTTTCTTTTTTTTCCGATTTATGTGCTTGTTGTTATTTTTGTGTGTGTGAGATATATTTGTTTGGTTGTGTTCTTGTTTCTTTCAGTTGTTTTTTTTGCATTGGTTGTTTTTTGCTGTCCACATTTCCTGTCATTTTTTTAAAACTGGAAATAGCATTTAGAGAATAACATCAAAGACCAAGTATCTAATATTTTCTATACAACGCCATAGAAAAATATTTCTTCAAAATTAAGTAAGTGTCCATGACATGAAAACTAGTTGCCACCTTTGGCTTTCAGCGTACTTCAAGTAGACAGTCAAGACTGAGTACCAGTGTCTCAAATCATGACCCTTGAAACAACAAAAACAGCAGAAGACTAACAGTTCTGGTCTAAGGAGTGACACAAAAAACAGGAGCAAAGTGATGTCCAAGATTCATTATATAAATTACTCTGTCTGTTTTCAATGGGGCCGATTGCCAAACTGGCCCGTATTTCAGCCACCTAGGTTGTCGGCCTGGAGCCTCTCTTGTGAACACATACACGGGCGTGTCCAAGAGGGTGGCTGCAGCAAATATCTCAACCTCGGTGGCCCAAGTACGGAATGAATTGTCGTGTACTTATAATTATAGGCATGTTTGACACGAGTCACGTGACGTGTCAAGAAGCGTGGCGACCGTTTTCTCATCCCACAAAAAAAATAAATAAAAGAAAAGAAAAAACAAATCTAAACTTTTAAAAGTGATTTAACTTCGTAGATTTGCCGTTCTATGTAGCCTATACTTTTGTTTTTTAGTGGCGACCGTTTCCTCATCCCACAAAAAAAAAAAAAAGAGAAAATAAAAAAAACAAAAGTATAGGCTACATAGAACGGCAAATCTACGAAGTTAAATCACTTTTAAAAGTTTAGATTTGACACTGTAACCTTGACCCAGTTCAAGATCATCTTGAATAACATCTCTGTACAAAAATGAAAATAATTATACATATAACGAAAGAGGTGTGTGTGTGTGTGTGTGTGTGTGCGCGTGTGTGTTTGCGTGCGTGCGTGCGTGAGTGAGTGTGCACGCGTGCGTGCGTGCGTGCATAATGTGTGTGTGTGTGTGTTTGAGAGATGGGGGGAGGAGAGAAAGTGTGGGGGGCGAGAGAGAGAGAGAGAGAGAGTGTGAGAGAGATCCAGAGTCACGTTTTCTACTGAGTTGACACACACTATAACAATAAAGTTAAAAATAAATACTGACATAGCTCTACATTGGTTAGAAAAGAGGGGGACCAGTTCGAGAGGGGGCCTACTTTGGATGCGAGGGGGGACCAAAATCGCCCAGGGGGACCAGTCGAAAACGAGGCTGGATGTCTAAGGGGGGACCATTATAGAGCAGTTTTTGCCACGAATTGGTCCCCCGGGGGACTGCTTCAGAGGGGGGACCGGACCGGATCCTACACCGGAGACAGGCTTAGCTCCCTTTCCTGAAAACGGAAGGCGCTTTTTTCTTCTTTTTTTTTCTTTTTTTTAAACGTCTGGTGTGTGTGTGTGTGTGTGTGTGTGTGTGTGTGTGTGTGTGTGTGTGTGTGTGTGTGTGTGTGTGATATTTAAGATTGTTCACCTGTAAGCTCATGTAGTAGCTAATTGCAACTCCTGTTAAACAGTACTTTGCAAAGTGTATAAAGTGTGTGTGTGTGTGTGTGTGTGTGTGTGTGTGTGTGTGTGTGTGTGTGTGTGTGTGTGTGTGTGTGTGTGTGTGTGTGTGTAGTTACTATAGTGCACACCACTTTGTTCGAGCTCTCCAATGGAATTTTTTTTGGGAACACTTTTCTTTATTGATGCTATTATGATTTACCAAACTACACAAACACACTCAGTTCCTCAGAGTCCGACCGTGAACAGCTGAGCAAGCACCTGTACTCGTTTTGCACGCTTTATGATCGGCAGCACTCGCTCAAGCACATCATGTTTGCACAAGTCCGAAAAATCGTTCCGCTTCGCTTGCTCCGCGCAGGCACGGTCGATTAACCCAATAAACCAACAGCACGACCTCTCACAAGATGGTTATCGCGAGATGATAAAGACAAAGACACACTTCGACGTTCCCTGCCTGTAGGTGATTTTGCCTCGGGGCGTCGGCCGGTGAAGTCGACAGCAAACGGAAGCAAAACAACTCACTGTCTGACATCGTCAAACAAAAGCAGTTTGTGATGTAGGAGACTACGATGGCACATTCGCCACGGTCGAATTTCCTTTTGCAGAAAAATAGTTGAGTTTATATAGAGCCGTTGTAAAAGACACATTCCTCGAGTGAATTTCCTACGAAAGCACTTAACAACTGAAGCTGACAAAACATACGAAAATACGCAAAGTGCTCTACCGCAAAAACAAAAAGAAAGGGGGGGGGGGGGTAATTGCCATAGATTTAATAAATGTGTCTAGTTAACTTAAATTATTTATGCTTATGTTTGTGAGAGCCTGGACCAAAGAAATTTCCTAGCAATGGAACGAATAAAGTTATCTCTATCTTTAGCTTTCATTACTTAGGTCCTTTTACTATTAATTTTGACGGAGCAGATGCTTTTAGGTAAGATGTAAAGGAAGTCACATTGTGAGTGCGCATAAGTGGCACTTCGTCCAACACGCTTTCACTCAGTGATTACAGACTTTCATCCTGTGAACTGAAGGTGTTTTAAAGTGACTAACGTAATTCATGGTTGGCCTGTGACTAAACTGCTCAAGGCAGAACTTACCACTGATGCTATCACACGAAATTTGACTCTGCATACGTCAATGGGTACTTTGCTAAAATCACTATGCGACGTTTGCGTGTAAGTGTTCACTGTTTTAGTCCTTGAAATGAAAGACGACGAGTCAGTAACGACAAACTGAAATGCTGGTACTGGCGCAAAAGTGGGTGGGCGCGGGGAAGTTGGCAGACCAAATACTTGAATATTTTGACGGTTGGATTTTTCATCACCACACATCATGTGCACACTGCAGAAATGATATGAAGGAATATGATGCTGTACTACAATCGTCATTTGGTAACTGAAATGACCTAAGCGTAATGAACTTGATTACCACTTAGGCTCTTTTACTATCTAACTGCAGATTACATCAGCTATTTCATTAGTTGGTTTTTGCTTTGCCTTAGAATATTGCAAAGAAAAAAGAGAGAAAAAAGAAAGAAAAAGGAACACGTTAAAAAAAACAACAACAACAACCCACACTCTTGTAGTAACCATAGTAACGGTACTAACCTGGGCCAGAAGCGTCTCTCAGATTCCATTCACTATGACTGAATCTTCCATGCAGTCTCCGAGCAAAAGAGCGCGCGAACATTTGCATACTTCGACGACCACGGCGCATGTTCGTGTCAGTTTCTGCGCGTGCTGATGCGTCACTGTCCGAACAAAGTGTACATTTGACCGGCTCGCCCTGTTTCGTCTACAGAGGAGCTGGTCCTCATCTTTACTCAGCTAACTTTACTTTGCAAGCTTGCGTTGGGATTCTTTTCTCACCACGAGGCCGCCCGCGCCAAATTAAAAGACTGGGGCGGTGGAATGTTTTCGTCCTATGTTCTTGCTAAGTTGTAGAACGGTGCTTTTTAACTGACGAGTGGGAAAGTGTCAACGCGGCGTGTGTAGTCTACGTGTGAGAAACTGACACAGGTAACCGTCAATCGTCAGGTGTCATGATTTATTGATTTTTTTTTCTCGGAAAAATCTCTACTTAAAGTCCCCGAGATAAACTTTTTTTGTCGTTTCATTGAAACTGACGAGCGGAAAAGTGCCAACGCGTGTGTAGTCTACGTGTGAGAAACTGACACAGCTAACCGTCAATCGTCAGGTGTCATGATTTATTAAATTTCCTCTAAGTCGAAAAAAAAACAAAAACAAACTCTTACTGAACGTTTGCGAGATAAGCATGTTGAATCAGGATAACGACTGATTTCATTTTTACTGGATGAGATATGAGCTTTTCAAGGTAAAGGACCAAAGAGGGCTGTATTTGACAGTGCATGTACAATGCGTATAGCAGTGGTCTAAACAGTCGACAAAACTGTCGCGCAGTACATCTCTCTCTCTCTCTCTCTGCCTACAATGAAATGTCCAAGGAAGTGCTTTCAACAGTTTACACAACAACGCCTACATATAAAATCTGCCATACGCTTTTTTTAAAAGACAAATTTACAGTCCTTTAGAATAAATAATCCAAAGCAAAAAATCCAAAGTACAAAAAAGCAAAAAAAAAAAAAAAAAAAAAAAAAGCACGCAAACCAACCATCCAACCAACCAACCAACTAACAAAAACAACCAGAGAACTACTACCGTATTTTCTACAAATTCTCTTGTTATAACCACGAACAGAATGCTTTCCTCAGCACTGTGGGAATGCAGCTGCAAGGCGGCTTTCCTTCCTGAACTCGCTGTTCAAGGTAAGACGGACATGGGGAGCAGGTTGAGGCGTAACTCAGTGATTTGGACCTGACGGTGATGAATTGACAGTGCACTTGTCCTGACGTAATCAGTATCACGCTAGCTGCTGACGTGGTCACACACACACACACACACACACACACACACACACACCACACACACACACACACACACACACACACACACTCTCTCTACCTCTCTCTCTCTCTCTCTCACACACACACACACACACACACACACACACACACACACACACACACACGCACGCACGCACGCACGCACGCACGCACGCACGCGCGCACACACACACACACACACACACACACACACACACACACTGCAGTGCACACAAGCGCATTGAGTCACTTTGTGATAATTTCCGCTATATACTACTACTACTACTACTAGTAGTAGTAGTACACACTTTTTCTAGCAATAGCATGCACGCTGTCAATATCTTACATTCGACACGTGAAATTTAACGAAAGACCGTTAACAACTAGCTACGAGAACGCAACAGCGATGACTAAATATTATTTACGTGAAACCCAGCTTCTCCTAGCGTTATACTGTCGCGAGAACGTGGAACGTTTCCCATCAAAAACAGCAGAGACGATCGAACCAGGAACCGACGATGCAATAAATAACGTTTCGCTTCAAAATTTATGAGCCCAAAGTGAAATGCGAACCTGAATGATTTCACAACGAACCTTTCTTGACGCTGTATTCATTACCCGTGACATTCGGTATCAGTTATGATGACAAGCGCGGAGAATCTCAAAAGGTAGCCAGTTGCCCCCCAGGCAATAATACGCTACTGGCTAGTCACCTTCTTGACGCTGATGGGGCCCCGCTGTGTCGTAAGCTTATGTTACGAGTTCTCCATTCTCTCCACCTTCATTTGTTCCCTGTGAATGGGTCGCCTGTTCACTGGTTGTCCTTGGCAAAACCGATGGACACACAGGGACAGATCGGGAGATTGGACTTTCTATTGATGTCCTTCACGACCTAATGATTATAATGGCCAGAAATTGCCTTCAAAGTGGACTGGATATCTATCGTTATGTTAGTGTCTTCGCAAAACTCGGTGTGTTGGATTGGTGTGCTAGCATGAGCGATTTATGGAACAAAAAGCTAAATGATGGTTGGGTGGTTGATTAGATGGGTTTTATCGTCCACGCTACAACGAGGTGATTGCAGACGGCCCTAGGGGGCAGGTTATGGGGGATGGGGAGAACTACCCAACCGTACAGTCCAGCTGAACACTTATTCAATCCAGACTGCCAGGTCGGCCACATTTTATGTGTCCTTGACTGTAATGGACAATTTACACAAACAGATCCAGGTCACAGTCAGTGGAAGCGGGGCAACATGAAAAAGGCCTGTACAAATTTTGGCCCTGTCGGGATTCGAACTCAGGAACTTTCGATCTCCACTCAGTTCAACGCTCAAACCGTTGAGCCACCGACTTCCCCCAAACCTAAATGACGTTCATTCTGTGTTTTTATACCCGCCGGTGATCTGAACAAAACTTTCAGGACAAAGAATTACGTCTTCATTTTTTTTTACTCAACAAACAGCTGACGTTACACGTGTGTACTGACCACGCATTGATGCACTGGTACAAGGCACGCAAGGCAAGACTGGATGGTCATTTCTAGTTGTATGTTCACGGAGTCGACCTTTAAACGATTTGCTTATGTTAGGGTTGTTACCACAGTGCGTGGGAGCATTGCAGTGATACTCCGTTGGGGGTCATGAAATAAAACCATGTCTTCAACGCTAGCATACAGAACCTAGCGAGATGTTACCGTTCATTTTCATTTCGAAATGGCACGCTCGAGAAACCGGTTGAACTGGGCAGCCTGAACTTGATCTCCGCATAACGGTCATGCAGAACTACTATTGTATAAGACTACATGCACCTACATACGTAGATTAAAGCATTCCACAGGTCACGCCTTGCTGAAACTACAAATTAGGATAATGCCCAGGTACTGTTGCATTGGCAACGTACAGCCAGCGTGTTGGCAACGGCACGCACACGGCAGTCCACATGGCAAAAGGCATCTGACACGATCAGTCAGTGCCATCTCTAATGCTGAAGACGTGCTTTCGGCAGCAAAATGCTGGGGCACTTTCTTCAGATCTTAACTACGGTTAATCCGGAAGTCATGTGCTCCCAAATTCCGTAACCTACAAAATCTCTTGTTTGACGATTTTGAACTTGATCTTAGCTGATCCCAAACACAATCTGTTGCCATTTTACCCCCTTCCCAGGTTTTCAAGTGTCGCTGAGTGACAGGTTGCCCTTGAAACTGACGCGATTAGCATACTCTCGTGAGAACCGCAGGCGCCCGAGATGTCGACACGATATGAAAACATCATAATGTGGACAAAGAATTTCTCACAGTTTGCGCACAACTTCGGCGACTGTTTGAATTTTGGAGGGCCAAATGTGTTCTTTGTGTTTTGGCGACCCTCTTAAGGAGAGCTTCACAACCGTGGAATTGGCCCTACCGGCGATGAGGGATGAGGAAAAAAAGAATCACCGTGGGTGGGTTTTCCAAACTGAAACTCGGAGGGCGTCAGTGCTTGACAGCGTTGGCCTGCAAAACGAGATACTACCCTTCAGCAAGTTCAAGAAAAACGCCCGTTTACAAGTGCTAGTGACGAGAAGGTACAAAAATTCAATGGTGGTCACATTTGGTAGTTGCAGACGTCGTTGAAGAGATGACTTTGTCTTTCAGCGGATGGAAGTGGGCCACATCAACAGGACTTTATTCTCTTATTTTACACACAATACCGTGCAAAAGAGAACACTTAGGACACTATAAGCTAACCACGGCGCCTCGGCACACACGCGACGTCACCTTGCAATCAAAGCATAGATAACTAAATCAGCATATGACATAAAGCTTTTAAATAACAGCGCGCCCCCGCGCGCGCGCACACACACACGCACACGCACACACACACACACACACACACACACACACGCGCGCTGACATGCACGCTATCTCTACTGGCTGACACATTGACCTTCAGATAACACACATAACAGCGCGCGCACAACACACACACACACACACACACACACACACACACACACACACACACACACACACACACACACACACACGAAACCATAAAAATGATGTGCCCAAACTTTAATGGCCAGGATCGGAATAATCTTAAGCATGCTCTGCAAGTAAAGTTTCCATCGCAAACAATTTAAGCCTAAAAACGAAAGTGGACTTTCTTTTTCTTCTTGTAAAGGAACCTACCACGTTTATGTTACGTATTTTCAACGACGCAAAGACGAGGTGATGGTGGGCATACTCTGAAAAGCAGGTCACGAATACTTGAAAAATTCAACAATCTTTTACCACTGATGACGTCAACAATGCCATCTGACGTTCGATTCACCCAAACAGTCCATCCAATGCGCGAAAGCCATCTTTCCCCCCTAGTCGTCAATGTTCCCAGTTCCAACTGTCAGACGTCCCATCTGGGTAAACGCCGCATGCTCACGCCGACAAGCGTTCGATGCCGGCAAACACAAAGCCACAAATATTAGTGATTGTTACACCTTTCCCCTAATCCCCCCCCCCTCCCAAACAGCCCGCCTCCACCAAGGTCAGCGTTAGGTCGAAGAAAGGGAAGACAGTCTGGTACATGCGACCCTGAAAGGTGCGATATCATCACGGAAAACCATCTTTGATTTGGTTAAACAAAGGAAAATATTAAGCTATAACGTTCTGTGTGACCATCGCTGTTAAAAAAATCAGCTATCGTCATTTGGTTAAAGAACCTAAGCGCCATAGATTTGTTACGCACTTAATTCGGCCTTGTTACTATTTGGCACTGGAATAATAATAATAATAATCATCATTATCATCATTGCGCAAAGGCACCATATCAAATTCCTCCGAAAGCATTTGACGGCAGACTATATAGTAGAAATTTCTTTATTTCTTTCTACCGAAAGTCGACTCCAGTCCAAACTGTCCTTCTGTTTGATTTTTTTTCCAGCCCACCTGAAAACAAAGCCGCAGTCTCTTACTAGATAGTCAACATGTTCTCTCCTATCCACGGAATTCTCGAAATAAGACAGGCGGCACGTGCTGTCAACATTTGCACACGGCACCACGCTTGCCCGCTGCACCGTGACGTCACATGATGTCAATGACAGAACTGGAGCTTCATATTTTGGATAACCTTTGGCTTCGCAGGTGTGTTCTGGGAATTCCGTGTATTGTTCGAGAGGTTTGCGAACGTGTTGCATACCAGCCAAGAAACCCGACAACACGTGTTTTTCGCGGGCATTGTATTTTTCAGTTAAATTCTGTATCAAGGTCGAAAAAGACTCCAAAAGGGAAGGAAAGCACGTATATTGACCACTGAATAAAGATTCGGCTCATAGTGATGCCGCAGGTGTGTGTGTGTGTGTGTGTGTGTGTGTGTGTGTGTGTGTGTGTGTGTGTGTGTGTGTGTGTGTGTGTGTGATGTAAAACTAATAAAGACGTCATAATGAGAAAATTCCGCCTCATTGTCTTCCATGTTTACCAAGGTAGACACGTGATCGGCTGGTATCGAAAGTCAAGTTTCGGTCTTCCAAGAGGCTATCTTCATTTTTGTGGAAACTCGCCGTAGTGCGTTTTCTGGTTAAAAATTGGGCATTTCTGTACATTCTTTCAAGCAGTGCAAAGGTGTCCACACGTGTCCAAGCAGGATTTCTTGCTTTCACAGGATAGCCTGGCGTCCTAACTGACGTTTGGCTACTTCATCTTCTCAAGTTGACAAACTAAGAATATATTGCAGTTGATCTCAAGGTGGTCCTTGACTTTTTCTGACGAACTAGCAATCAAGTCTGACATAATGAAATAACCGTTTGCTGCTTGCCCAGTGCCAAAACCAACACACGGCCTTGCTTCCCATGCCGGGGAATCACCACACAACGAGTTGCCCTGTTGGCGCAGCGGACAAGAGAACCATCAACAACCCTATAAACTTGCAGCGGCAAAGAGGTCGCTCTCACAGGGCCTGCTCAAACATTTGCATTTGGGAGACTGGCGGTGAGTGAGCGAGCAAATTTGTCTTCCCTTGCCTCGCCGAGAAGTTTCAAATTGTAACTTCTTTCCAAATTACGCGCTCAGGGGAGACCATCGCCAGCCAATTAGCCACGTGACGTATGCTTGCGAAAATGGCTGAGATGCCAATGGCTTGTCGCATTCTGTGTTCAGGTTTTGAGGTTCCGACCTGCGGCAGAGCTTCAAAGGATGTTTTCCTTTTTGCTATTTGTCCATCGGGGTTAAAAAAAAAAGTCTTTTAACGAAGGATTCAAGTGGTAAGCAATAACACACACACACACACACACACACACACACACACACACACACACACACACACACACACACACACACACACACACTGAAAACTGCAGAATCCAAAATCTTCCTTTTGTTGCTGGGGTAAACGATAGATGAAAATTATTCGGTTTTAGTTATTTTGTCATGATTTTCATTGAGGATTGTGCCATGTACGCACATCAGTTGTGATTAAAACAAACAAACAAACAAACAAACAAATTAAGAACGAGGGCAACAAAAAAGGACGACAACAAGAACAACAACAACAACAACACTAAACCCCGAAGTCAAGAATAACTCAAAACATTTTTATTAAAAAGAATTTCCCAAAATTTGCCAAAAAATGGAATATTGGAATTTGTTGAAATTTACTCTACACATGAGTCCATGGTTGCCTGATTTTTGTGAATTTTTACCGCCCTCGAAGGTACAGGTCATAACCTATCTCGTCCTGTCCGTGGTATCGGAATGTACTACATTTACCTACAGGCCTACCTGTCAAGACTACTTTGATCGGAACAGTGCTGTAAGTAATCACACGCTGGTTTCTTATCTACCGCTACACAGATACAGACCACAGCAACAAAACTTCTTCACTACACCGACCGTTCCACGGTGACTACGCACACACACCAACGGATGAAACGGCTTCTGTCTTCTTCCGACTTCTTCTTGGCTATGTACCATAGATGCAAATTTGGAGGAAAATGCTATATATTCCTCTTACGGATAACTTTGCAGATGACACCCTAGAAATACTTTAAAATTCCCCCCCCCCCCCCCAAAAAAAAAATAAAAAAATAAATAAAATAAAATAAAAAAAATCACAAAAATCAGGCAACCATAGACTCATGTGTAGAGTAAATTTCAACAAATTCCAATATTCCATTTTTTGGCAATGTTGGCAGCGACCACATACTACTTCATTCGACGGTCGTCTGCTGGCTCCTGTGCCAGCCGCGCATGAATACAAATAGTCCACGAGCCAGGCTCATTTTCCCTAATTTTACTATTATCTGGCATGAAAATTGTTTACAAAGCCAACAAAAAGCACCAGATTGCCATTTTTTTTTACTCTGCACACAAATTTTAAAAGGGGCAAAGATTTTGTACTATATTTAGCGTAGTTCTTACTACATGACCCGGAAGCTAATACTTCTTCCGTTGTGACGACCTTGGCCGGCCATCATTTTGACCATTAATGTCGTATTGCTGTGACTGTCCCTCCCGTTTGAAGTGGGATTTTTTAACCTGCACACTTGGTGTTGTGCGTGCGTGTGTACACGAAGGCGAGACTTGCACCGTGCACGAGTCTGTCCGTAAGTTTGACCCGATTTGGTGAAGGGGAAACTCCCAGCAAATTCCTGCGAGGCTGGAAGTACCCCATGTCAAACGCAGTTTGAGGCGAGAAATGCCCCGGGCCTATGCAGCTTGAGGCTGGAAGTGCTCCGGGTCAATGTAGTTCGAGTCTAGAAGTGCACCGGGTCAGTGCAGCTTGCGGCTAGAAGTGCCCCGGGTCAATGCAGCTTTAAGCTAGAAGTACCCGGGCAATGCAAGCTTTAAGCTAGAAGTGCCCCGGGTCAATGCAGCTTGAGGCTAGAAGTGCCCCGGAGGCAAACGAGCCGGGGAGTACATCTGGCTTATAATACCTGGCTTGCTCGCTCCCTCCCCCCCACCAACAAGCACACACACGCACACACACACACGAGTTTTGGGAACAAGTTACGTCGATCACGCACCCTGTCGCAAAAACTGTACTACACTGATCATTTTCAGCGTACGTATGTCACCCGAGTACTCGGGCAACGGGAGGAAGAGGAAGGGGGGGGGGGGGGGGGCGGCGAGGGGAGCCGTCTAGATTCCCCAGGGAGTGCCTACGGCTCTTTGAGAGATACGATCTGATTACGGAGATCCAGCACCTAGACCCAGCGCCCTGGGAGTGTTTGTACTGTTGCCTTGTGTAAAGCGAGAAGGTCGATCACTGACGACATCGATAGGCTGAATGGACATATAATGACACGAGTAACACCGTGAAGACTGAGAATCTCCCTATCCGAGTGTGTGTTATTACAAAATGTTTTACCCTGATTTGAATGTTATCGTGTCAAAGGTGGGCTGGGTGGAAACGATGTGCTGAGTAAGCACGAAAAGAACACACTTGAAATAATGGTGTGTTCTACAAGATTGGGGTAATTCACGGCAGCCGAGTCTATCTGTGTGCGCCTAAACAAAGATAAATACCTCCTCTTGATAAGATGGTGTCAAACGATGTGGTAGTTGGTTTAAACGGGTTTATTGCAATACAAGTCGGGTGGGTGGGTGGGGGTTTATCAAACGATCAAGGGCAACGATGAAAAAGCCAGCACAATTTTTTTGGCCCCAGCCGGGAGACGAACTCACGACCCGAGCATTAGAAGTCCAACGCTCTACCATTCGGCCACTGACCCCGGCTCCCCGCAAAACAAGTCGTACAAGTAAACAATTAGTGAGCATAAACAAGCACCGCTTATGATAATGCTCGTGGGGGGGGGGGGGGGGGCAAGTACATATTGACAGTATTGTAATGGTTGGTTGAACTGGTCAGCCGTAACTATGATAAATTACAACTACAGACGGGAGGGAGAGAGAGAGAGAGAGAGAGAGAGAGAGAGAGAGAGAGAGAGAGAGAGAGAACAAGAACCTTTATTTTACAACGGTAGAAGTTACAGGCATATTCATACCAATTTTAAAACTTGCCGTTGCTACACTGCATGCGCTAATACTACTGAAAAATTAAGAAAGAAGAAAAGAAAAAAGAAAAAAAAACAAAAAAACAAAAAAAAAAACCAGCACACACACACACACACACACACACACACACACACACACACACACACACACACACACACACACACACACAACATCACGCATGAATTATTCGCACGCACCTATGCAGAACATAATCATAAGCGGAAATAATGTCATAATAAGAGAGAGAGAGAGAGAGAGAGAGAGAGAGAGAGAGAGAGAGAGAGAGCTTCTATGTGTACTCACAACAACAACAAAAACATTTTAAAATGTGGTAGTTCATTGCAGCAAACTCTTCAAGTACTGTACTTTTAATTAAAATAAAATAAAATACAATAAAATAGAGGAGTAAAAAATACGCAAACTCCCTCTCCCCCCTTCCGTTTGGTAAGATGGTGTCGTCTTCACTGCAAGCGGCACTTGCAGTGAAAATAATAAACAGAATAAAACTGACACTGCGGCGTTCCATATGCATAACCAGATAAAAGTCGATGAATATTCATCAGGGGTTCGTCTCATTCATGAGGTTTACCATACCCAAAGCCACTGTCTCGTTTCGATGTAACAATTCGCCTGCAAAATATACAACGCCGGCAAAGACTGACGAAGCGGTGGTCATTCAAATGTGCAATAAATCTGAGCTACCTCCCCTGAGGCTCAGGAACGACAACTAACGGCTCGGCAGTGTCAAGTTACGGGCCCTGCATGGGCGCTTAAATAAAGTGCCTTTGTGGGTAACGGGCCAGAGAGAGGTTTACTGTGTCTTTATACGATACTGCACGCAATGAAAACCCACGTGTTATGTAATCACATTACCGACGGGTGAGTGAGGTTAGGTTTAGTGCATTTCGTGTGTGTGGCCGGTAACACTGCCAAAAGCTTTGCATATTTACGCTGATGCAGCATTCTTCAGTGCATTTCTGAGTTTTCGAATGCATGCAGGCGTCACACAAAGCCGGCGCGGCTGCTGAGAATACCAGAGAACTCTACAAAACACATAGACACCTATTATTAAGTAAGTCTGCATTTGCTTATCCTATAATTTCAAGTAGTAAAATTGTACCATTGTACGTGCTGTAACCAGTTAACTGACACAACATACTTAATATGTTTATGTAAAAAAAAAAAAAAAAAAAATCTTGTTTAACCCTCTTTGGAAGGGTCTATGGCCTACCAAATAAAATTTCGTATTGGTATTCGTATACATAGACACCTACATACATAAAGGCAAGAAAATATTCTAAAAAAGAAATATTGCCAAAAGCTTTGCATACATTGATGCAGCACTTGTAGTGCCGGGGTGGCCGAATGGTAGAGCGTTGGACTTCCAATGCTCGGGTCGTGAGTTCGAATCCCGGCTGGGGCCAAATATCTGTGATGGCCATTTTCTCGTTGCCCCGTCTTTGATGTCACCCTTACGTGGTGGAAAAGGACGTGAAATTCCTAAACACCCACCCACCCCTGAGTTTTCTAGTGCATACAAGTGCAGTCAAGAGTCGTCAGTGAAGCGTGACTCATGCAAGAACTGAACCTACTGAACCGTTACGGGTACCATAAGACCACACACAATGCACACGCAGCTGATCGCGACAAGAAACCACACAAAAGACTGGTAAAAAAAAAAAAAAAAAGCCAAACACTTGGCAATTCACTGATGCCTCATTTGCCAGTGCATTTCTCAGTTTTCGAGCGTATGCAAAACGCATCGCACGGGCTTCACTCAAGCGTGGCTAGTGCAGAAAACCCACCTTACACGCCAAAGAGTACTTAAATCCAGACCGAGGACCGTACACAACACATATGTAACTGTTCAAGGCACACTAAAGACCTTCCCACTCAGTCACGACAACTCAGGCGTGACCGTCCGACAGGTATGTTAATGTTCACGACCCGGTTCACAAGCCCATTGATGCAGCCAAACCAGCCTGCTGAGCTAGTAGTCGTACCGAGGGTCAGCCAAGTTCAGGTATTATTACTGGTGGTACGTATCGTGGATCGCTAGAAGCGTGTGTCCTTGGTGAAAAATCTCGGCAACCATGTCTCGGTCAACCAGGTTAAAACTGCGAAGTATACGCTCAGATCCTTGACTACACCCATCTCGCACAACAAACAAACAAACAAACAAACAAGTAGAAAATTGAATAGACCCATCCCATAAAGTTGTTTCTCCAAATTTCGGTTATTTTGCCTGTTCTGTTGTGGTGGTGTTGGTGTTGGTGTTGGTGTTTTTGTTTTTTTTTTCCTTCAAATCTGTCAGACCTGCCTAAGACTCTAGATCCTCTACGCTATAGAATAGGGATCTAGGGACTTGAGATCTAATAGGGTAAAACTACTTGCCTCGTCTTTGATATCACCCTGGAAAAGGACGTTAAACTCCCAAACACCCACCCACCCACCCTGCATCAATCCACCCACCCACCCACCAACCTTGCATCAATCCAACCCGTAACTTACACAAATAGTCAATGATAGTCAATAGACACCAGTAGTCAATGATACCGCCGGAAGTTGAAAGTCAAGTGTAATATTACGACCTTCACAGTGACAGCATCATTTATATGATCAATGTGACCTTTCATTGTCAGTCAAATCTGTCTCACTGATTTATCAGATCTTCCTGTTGGATTTAGTTGGTGACCAGCTGCATAATTATGCAGCCTCTGAATGATGACTTCCTCACCAGCCTGCACACGTCTGATGGAAATAATTACTCCCTTTGCCTTCGGCAACACGGTTTGTCAGTGCGTAGCTGTCGTGTATGTTTGTATTTTTCTCCTGCTATGTCGCTCTCTCGGTGCACTCGCAGAGAAGACACGGGATACAACAGGATACAACTCCAATACTTTATTATGAGATGCGCGAAGAACAAACTCATGAAAGAGGAAGAACCCAGAACGCTGTGCAGTGCTGCTTATATACTAACAGGTCAGATCTAGAACATTCTGCAACATACTGGCAAGTACGGAATCTTTCCAGGGTTACATAATCTACTGACGTTACTGCACTCACATGTTCTGAGATGGTCTAGAAATTTCCATCGAAATGCAGTGACTCTTCGCGATCTCTACAACATGTATTTCGAAGGCTGACAGTGACCGCTCCATCAGCGACAACTAAGAGGGATGTTTTGTTTTTAAAAGTTTATTTCTGTTTCAGGTATACAAGTTTTGTCAGTGTGTGTATTAAAGCTTGATGGACAGACGTTTAAGAAAAATTGACAATTTTAAGCTGTAATTAAAGTTACCTAGGTGGAGGTTTGCACATAAAGTAGCGCTTAGCGGCAGCAGGCTTTCGCTGCTTCGTCCTCCAGCCCTGCGGCGCCGCGAGCATTTCAACAGAGATAGATATGTGCGCCGAGGAGAACCATACCATACCATACCATACCATACCATACCATACCATACCATACCTAGCGTTTGTTAGCGTGTGTGATTTCTCTTTGAGTATATCTGTACGTTTGTAAGAGGGAAGTTAATGAGCACCGTTCCCTGCCGCCTCGTTAGAAGAATTTCTTTCTAAAGCCAGAGAAAAACAAGCAAGAGTGCAAAGAAACAGAAAAGGAAGCGGCACTGACTACGTGGAAGTCAAAACAGCTAGAAGCAAGAAAATGTTTTTTTTTTTTTTTTTTTTTTATGTCTCTTATGGTTGTGATGTCCTGGGCCCGCAGGTAGAAGTCGGGGTTAGGGAGTTTAGCCCCGGGTTAAAGTCTAACCTCAAACGGAACTAGCTCTAGGGTTAAATTTTCTGTTGTTTTTTTTTGGTTATAAATCAGGAAGCGGGTCCATTCCAGAAAGGTGCCTATGCCGTTATAGAAGGATTTTTGTCTTTCTTTCCAAGTTCGCTTCCTTTTTTATTTAATTTTGTTTTGGGGTTTCTTTTGTCCTAGTCTGGGTTTGGCCCGTAGCCCTGAGTTAAATTAACCTCGAGTTTTACATACGGGCCCTGGTCCCGCCGAGAGCAATACTCACCCCTTATGCCAAGATAATGGTAATCTCGGTGGGACCTTTATAACTTGTTTTGGCGCTTTATTAAAAAAAAATGTCCTTTCCACCTTAACATTGCTCCATGTTGTTTTGTGTAGTACAGATGCATAAAAAAATTTATGTGTAGTATGCAGAGTGAATATCTCTTTTCACAAGCCTGAACGGATGTTTCAGCCGAATGCTGTGCATACATCCGCGTTCATTTTCACAAAAAAAGACGTGCACACAAATCCGCTAAAAGGTTTTCAATACCAGGCCAAAGCTGAACGCACTCGGAGAGTTCGGCGAGGGTCTGTGGTACACCCACCATGACTCAATATGCACACAACATCACAACCTGCCTTCCGGGACACCAAAACATGTCAAAGTGCGGGCGGACAGTTTGTTTGTTTTGAGCTTCCATAAATACTTCAGTGCCAGGTTGTTTTTAAATCGAATATTTTTGTGTTTCCAATTTATTAACGGTGGGTGTGTGGGTGTTTGGGAGTTTAACGCCCTTTTCCATCCACTACGTATGAGTGATATCAACGACGGGGCAAGGAGAAAAAGGCCAGCACAAATATTTGTCCCCAGCCGGGATTCGAACTCACGACCCGAGCAACGTCACGAAAGTCCAACACAGCCAATCCCGGCTCCCCTCGTGAATGAACATTCTCCATTCCAATGTATTAAGTCAAGAGAAAAGATAAACTGGTGTGTGTGTGTGTGTGTGTGTGTGTGTGTGTGTGTGTGTGTGTGTGTGTGTGTGTGTGTGTGTGTGTTGTGTGCTATAACTGCGTGCGCTCCATCAATCTGGTTGATTCGTAGTGTAGAGTAGGGTGTGATGGGGGTGGCGTGGAATGGGCTCCTAACCAGAAACCCCATTCGACGAAAAGAACCCTGTATTGCCAGCTGGCCAAAGTCGGTTGAAAGACGACGTAAACTTTTGCAAGTGTGGCTACCCACAAAAGCAGCTGTATATGTGTGTCAAGATTACAAATAACCACAGCTATATTCACGGCAATGACCGTGAGACTGCTTGCTTTCAACTGGCAAAAAAACACCAAACTACTGTTCTACAACAAGCCCCAAATGATGAAGTGCAAACAAGCTGTACCCTTGGGCACTACTCCCAAGGCAAAGACGCCGCTTCCGACTTTCTGCCAGACTTGGCCCACTTCGCTGCACGGGCTTACAAGTCCGGAAAAATACACTTTCAAAAGGGGAACTGGTTAAAAAACAAAAAAAAAAAAAAAAACCGCCTGGAAAGGATTGACATTTCTAAAAGTAGGTCCAGCAAAATCCGGTCAGGGTGTCCCAACAGGGGTCTTGCTGCTCAAGGGAAAGCTCGATCAATACAAGGTCAAGCCAAAACCTGGCCGAGCCAACAACGAGGGGGGGGGGGGGGGGGAGGCGGAAAACACGCACATGCACAACCAGCACACAAGGAAATCGGATAAAAATTGCGTGAACTTCAACTTGAAGCCAAGGAACCCTCGGCTAGGCTCGATCCGTCAAACAAGAAACGGGGAGGGGAGGACAAGCGGACAGCCAGATCCAGAAGGCGCCGTGGCCACAGTCCAAGGTCAAGGTATACGAAGCCAAACGGGCTTTGAACAGCGGAGTCTTGTTAGGCTGGGAGTGCGGACCCTTGTTGACCCCCCCTCCCCACCCCCCTGCTTCCCCCCAAGGACTCTACATGCACACCCCTACCTTCCCCTCTCCTCAAAACAAACAAACAAAACTGTTAAATGAAGCAAAGAGAAACTTGACAGTGAAAAGAAGCACACACACACACACACACACACACACACACACACACACACACACACACACACACACACACACACACACACAAAATCAGTTTCTCTTGGCTTAATAAATTGGAAACACGAACATATTCCACACACACACACACACCATTCAAAGCAGACCTGTCAAGACGCAAAATTATCAGCAGAAATCCTCCGTCACTAAAACAATGCATTATTCTTGTTATGTCTTTTGGGCATCGAACGAATAATGTGACAACACTCAGTCAACCCGGCCTATCACCCCCCCCCTCCCCACTCCTCTTCCTAGCCCCCACCCCTCTTACACGCAGCCAGCTGCACGTCACCGCCTAGTTCCCTTTCTAAACAAGCCTGAAAATTACACACAGACAGACAAAAACACTTACATTATTACACCCCCTACAGAAAAGTACGTGAAGCTATGCATATACTGTCCAATTCATCTGACTCAGGACTCCCCCTGTGATCCTACCGTGACACTGTTACCGTTAGAAATCCCGAACGAAGTCGCTGTACGTTTTCTGTGTCAAGCTGCCCGAGAGGTCCGCAAAGACTGAAATTACAGGTGTGGGAAATCCGAGACAACGAAAGGGGACTGTACTGCTTACTGATGGCGACCGGTACAAGTTTTCACCGCAAGATCATAAATCAACGCTTGAAGCACTCATCTACCCGCGCGTGAACAACTTTTCAACAGTAAGATGTTTTTCCTTTGCAGGTTCTTCTTCGTTTCTGTTTTGCTTTGTTGCTCCCCGCTGCACGAACTGGGATGCGCCACGGACAGAAGATTTCCAGCCGTGTTTTCCCAATAGTGTGCTACAGACTTTAGTCCATAGAGTATGCAGTATACCAACTAATACTGACAGAGAACTCCATGGTGTTTCTCAATGTCTTTCGAACAAAAAGTAAAAACTAAACGATGCAGAAAACAAGCAGGTCAAAATGACCTCGGATGTGAGTCATAGCCGTCATCTGGAACCGCCAATTTACCTCTGCAATAATTATTTACTTCTCCATGACAGGAACGCTAGCTGTGTGAAGGGGTGGTGGCTCAAGCGAATGCTATTCCTAGTGAACAAAGGCAGTTCTTGTGGGAAAACTGCCGAGTATCCATTGCATGGGATGTCGCAATTACGTGGGCGGAGACTAGATAGCATTAGGACGGTTTCCCAAGCAACTACCTGAAGGGAGTGAGAAAAACAGGAGTTAGGGATACGGGAGCAGTTCATGGCAGTAAAATGAAAGCTATGCTGTAGGTTGACGTTCGCAAACAGACGTAGCGACGTAGTGTAGCTCGCTGTTATTAACTGATATTTTCAGTTGTGTATGCGCGCGCGGCATGTCACACACACACACACACACACACACACACACACACACACACACACACACACACACACACACACACACACACACAGAAGAGAGACAGTCGATTAAAGAGAGAGAGAGAGAGAGAGAGAAACTTTGAAACTTTGAAACTTTATTTGTCAACGGTAAAAGACATTGGTCCAGTGGTCCAGTTTTCATTCTTGCCGTTGCTAATGCTACACACACACACACACACACACACACACACACACACACACACACACACACACACACACACACACACACACACTATCTATCTAACTATCTATCTATCTACGTCCGCTCACACTGCCGACACGAGAGAGAGAGAGAGAGAGAGAGAGAGAGAGAGAGAGAGAGAGAGAGAGAGATATTACGTCAATTCTGTTTACAGAAGAAAACAACAATAATTAATAAATCAAAACTATATATTAAACAATAAAACTATACGACCACAGGCAGGCATACGAGGTACAAAAACATTGACGTTAATAAATGTCCACTAACACTGAATCACTTGGTTGTCCTTCACTGAGTCAGTGCTACTTGGCGGGCAGCTCTCTATAAAAACTGTACATTATTAGAATGTGAACTGAGCTGTCTGTTTTTATTATGGCCACGTGGGAGACGTGTTAAACACACAATTAAATGTCACTTGGAAACGAACAGGAAAAAGATTCAAGTTCAAGATAAGTACGCCTAGAAACACCACATAGGTCATTTCTCGACAACCACACGTGCAAAGTTACATTGCCACTCAATGCTAAGCTGACACTGAGCGACCAGCAGCTGCTGACGTGGAACGACCACAGTTGCAAGCGAGAATGTACGGCACATGATGGCTGCAATTAGAGCCACCAAGGAACCGTTAATCTTGCCTGATTGTAGCATACAGGGCCCAAAACCGAAAAAATGTCAAACACGTGGGATACTCGTGCGCGGTACGCGGTATAGCATGTTTTTATGTTTTGTTTTTTTTAATGTAAGAGCGTAGGTACTTGTTTTTTTCTCGCTTCTATGTTTTGTTTGTCCTGTTTTGTACATGTGCAAGACATCAAATTTTGTTTTCAACCAGTTTGAGCCAGCTTCTCATCGTTTCATTCAAGACTGAGTAGGCTTCATCTTTAACAACCGCGACCAACTATGTGTACACACGCAAACGGCGGTTTCAGCGATACATACTCATCCGCAGCCATCAGCATATCTTGGCAACGGAGCAGTGGTTACCTTTCTCACGCCACGAGACCCTCCAGCAAAGCTGTGGCGATGACAAGGTATGTATATATCGTAAACTGTACTGGTGTGTTGCCGGCTCCCGGATTCTACCAAAGGCCCGCAGCTCCCCCTTGGCGTTCAATGTCAACATTCACTGCGTACATTGACATACACCAAGTCTGACTGCATTCTTTTGAAAGATCGTGTGTGGGGTACAGATGCATCCTTTCTTGTGGATACGATTAAAACGGTTTTGCTTTTCACGTCAGACACTGCATCTCTATTGTTGTCTGGAAAAAGGACATAAACGCCCGTTAAATCCATGGCGCTTAAGCCCTTATTTCCAGATACAGGTATATCTCATTCCGCGCTGGATGTACAAAAGCACCCATTTGACTTTAAAGGGGGTGCTTTTCATATTTATTGGCAATGTACCTGCACTATGCAGTTCTGCGCCATAACCTCTGCCGTTAATGGATAACAACACACAAATGTTAGGAGTTTGCAGCTATTATCCACAGCAGTTTGGGAGAGCGCATCCTTGTTTACTATTCATTCAATTTTGATTCGGGAAATTATCGGATACTACACATGGGTTGTATGTGTGTCTAATGTCGACGCATTCCTTTTTTGTGTTCTGAGAAGAAAATTTGGATTGTTAAACTACCTAATTAAATAATAATAATAATAATAATAATACAGTTTATATAGCGCCTATCTGTTTCTACGAAACACTCTTTGCGCTCGCACAACACACACACACACACACACACACACACACACACACACACACACACACACACACACACACTTAAATTTAAATAATTAAACAACAAACAAAAGAAATAAGAGAGGAAGAAAACAGAAAGGAAAAGAAAACCGAACATGAAACTTCCAAAATAATTCTCACTTAAATTTAAAAAACAACAACAACCTAAACGACAGTGATCGCCCTTAGCTGTTCTAAAAACAGAAGAGGAACATGTCCATAGCCCAATTTTATGACGAAAGGCCATCCGCTGGCCTGTCTAACTGCCATCACAGTCAACGACATAATGTGTTTATAACCCGACTGACCAAAGCGTGGGAAGCCCAAGTCACTTCAGCCCTTAGATCATTCTCCATACAGAGTCCTTTACACGCCTCGCCTTAACCCAGTTCTGAGGACACCCTACGGTGTCATGGCGCCCACCCGTTGCTCGGTAATCGGGTGGATCATAACGAAGTGTTTATAGATCGTGTCAACTGTCAGACTGGTTAAGAATCGCTGCGAGACCTGAAAACAAATGACCACACGGCGTTCTCAGTAGTGTCGGCCGCGAGAGCGCAGTGAGTTGAACTGAAGAACATACAATAGAAATTTTGTAATGTAAAACGTTTACAGCAGCAGATATGTACGGATTAGGTTCGAAATCCTGAATTTCTTTCGCACAGTAAAAGGAAAAAAAAAAGAAAAGAAAAGAAAAGTCAACAGTTCTTTGGTTTTCGGCAATACGTTTAACTACTTTAAGCCGATCTAACATAACGAGGGTGGGTGGGTGTTTGGGGGTTTAACGTCCTTTTCCACCAGATACGGGTGATATCAAAGACGGGGCAACGAGGAAAAAGCCAGCACAAATATTTGGCCCCAACAGGGATACGAACTCACGACCCGAGCATTTAGAAGTCCAACGGTCTACCATTCGGCCACCCCGGCTCCCCCATAACGAAATGAAGTTCGCTGTATGTTGTGTAATTTTGTTGAGTTATTTCAGTAAGAATTTTTTAAAAACCGAAAAGTGATTAGGTATAAACTCTGGCATGATCTGTAATAACTGTATATTAGTTTTATTTTTATGTGACAGAGTATGATGTGATTTAAAGTATTTTGAATTGAACTGAATTGAATTGAATGGGTTGACTACAGGTGAAGTCGAACGCACAAAGAAGGTAAACCTGTTGCCAAGCGTACGTCACCTAGACGCCGTCTTGTAGCTTACAAGACCGAAGGTCGATTTGGTCATGCAGGCTTGACGCGTGAGTTTTCACAGCTTGAGCTGGTATCGTACATACTGAGTAAACTGGCTAGCCGGAGCATTCACAAGTATACTACTTTCAGGCGATAAGAAGATTCAAGTGGATGTGATCTTCGTGTTAACAGGGTCTCAGAATAGGTAAATATTTACCGCATGCTCGCGCGCGCGCGCGTGCACACACACACACACGCACACACACACACACACACGCACACGCTATGTGGTGGAAAAGGACGTTAAACCCAACCACCACCCCCCCCCCCCTCACACACGCACACTGCGACATTTGTTGAACATTGCGGTGAGTAAGGTGGATTTGCCAATGCCGTCGTCTTGTCTGATTTGCTTTTGAAGTTTAAAACAGGCAACATTTTCTTTTTCTTCTGACGAGGATATGCTAGCCTGAAACCTACCGAAGGTCTCTCTCATTCGCCTGCATTCCACAACACCAATTTCCTCCAACAAAGCGTAAAATTAACCATGAAAATAATCACCCACTTCTAACGCGATAAAATTAGTGTCCCAGACAGGCACCGCACCGTTACAGTCATACAGTGTCCTTCTAATATTCCACCTGGGAAAATGCTTCCGGAATGCGGGATTCATGTGATGAATGGTTGGTCGACCACGCCATAGCCAACGGCTGAAAATCGATACCATTCTACCCGGTAACAGGGGTTGATCAGGTGTACCCAGTGGAGTTCCGAGTCCTTGGGGATCTGAAACGGTCGTTTATCATTTCTGGATTGTCTGAACGCTTTTCTGGGGCTGGTGTGGTTTCCACGATTTGTTACATGCACATATTGGAATGTTCCAGACACTGAGGAAAAAAGAGTGTGTAATTAGTCGCGGCCAAAACCCGTTTGCGTGATATCGTGCGACATGGTCGATGTTGGCTGCAAGGCAGACGAAGTTGCAAAACGTTTATTAGACCAACAAAATAATGTGAGTGGGGGCGGATGGAGTGGGGTGATGGTTTTGTGAAGGGCGGGAGTAGAAAGTAAGAATTTTTGGAAGGTAAGGGGGGTGGGGGGAGAGGTGACTCTATGTGTGTGTGTATGGGGGTGGGGGGGTGGGGGGGTGTGACTCTGTGTGTGTGTGTGTGTATTTATGTCCTTTGTCAACCATTTTGCTTTAGGAATGTCATGAATGAACGAAGTCTGAAAGTGGAATAAGCTCAAATCAGAGCAACGAAAAATCCTAGCGGGACTTTTGTATGCCTACAACGGCGCTTTGTTAACCGCTGGATTAAAACACCTTACCTAGAATGTCAAACGTGTTTAAACTGTTGACATACACACACGTGGCCATGCTGTGGACTTCAAAACCTGTAAAGCCAACGGCGTCAACATAAAGTCACGCAATATCCCGTCATGCCAGTTTCCCAAACAGATTTGTCCCTTTCGCGCCGTCACGGTTTTGTCGTCTGGCCATGTTCACTGCTGAAGAAGTTGACACGCAGAGAGTGTCGTGAGAAAATATTTGTCGGAGACCGCCGGTAGCAGCAGCAGGAAGGAACGTCGATATCGACTTTTATTCCCTGGCACAGATTGTTATTCGGTGCTGGTTCATTTACTGATATGACACGCTTGTTTATCGTCTGGAACAATGTCAGAACTGATTCGTTTGATTGATTGCTGCAAGTTTGGTGTAATTAGCCTTACTCAAGAAAATGTCAAGATAATCTGGAAAGGACACGTAGGCGATTAAGTTAAGGAGCCTGTCCTGCTTTATTTATGTGTGTAAAGTGTTGCCCCCAAATACCCCCTACCCCCTCCCCAACACCAACAGTCCCTTACCCATCCATTGTGACACCCCCCCCCACCTCCCCCCCCCAAAAAAAAACAAAAACAAAAACAAAACAAACAAACAAGAAATTGTAAAAAATATATATACGTATTGGGTGGCGCTGCACCGCGGCGACGCGCTTCCCCCGGGAGATGCAGCCCGAATTTCCCGAAAGGGATAATAAAGTAGTAAGAAAGTAAACAAAAAAAAAAAAGTCGCGATAGCGGTTGCATCCGTCCTAAAAACCACACAGCCTTTCATGATAGGAAAAAACAAACAAACAAACAAACACTGGGAAGACGTGTACCATCATTCTATGGACCTCTATCTCCTCTGTTTGAAGAAGAAGGCCATGATCATTCGCTCCTAAAACCACAACCTGGGGGAATGAAAGAGAGGACTGAGGAAAGGGAGGGGACGTCGACAGAAACAACACGAGAACACAATGGTCGCAAATCAAATTTCATGTGAAAGATACAGTCAACAAACGTCATAAGTGAAAGGGTCATGGCCGTGTTTAATGCTTAGAAGAGAACGTCAGTATCTGAAGTAAACAAGGACTGCTGGTTTAAAGTCTCTACGTGCTGAGGGGGGAAAAAACTGCCGCTTACAAAGCTGTAACGCTTTTTGCCAAATGAATAGATTTTCCTGTTGGCCATTGCAACCATTTTGCGGCTTCTAATATTAGACAAATATAACTTTCTCTGGCCTAACGCTTCCATACCTGCACTACACGTCGCGATACGACCAAGTCGCTAAAAATAGCCACCAATCAGCGTTGTTTAGTTGGTGTTCAGGGCCCGTATGTAAAAGTCGAGGTGAATCAGTTTAACCCACGGCTACGGGCCTAACTCAGACTAGGACAAAAGAAACCCCAAAACAAAATTAAATAAAAAAGGAAGCGAGGAAAAAAAGACAAAAATCCTTCTATAACGTCACAGGCACCTTCCTGGAATGGACCCGCTTCCTGATTTAAAACAAAAAACAACAGAAAATTTAACCCTAGAGCTAGTTTAGTTTGAGGTTAGACTCTAACCCGGGGCTAAACTCCCTAACCCCGACTTTTACATGCGGGCCCAGTCCGCAACCGGATAACGTCGTCTGCTCAGTACGCGGTACGCTTCTACATACGTACAACAACATACACGCCAACCAGAGTCACCATAATGCTATCAGATGCTATACTGTGTCCCAACTGACTGATTCTGATGCACGGATTAAACGAATTCGATGAAACGTTTTCCACAGCGTTGTTGTATGACAAAATGAGTTGAGACTTTAACCAACCGTTGAAACATTGCTTGTTTGAGAAACAGAGTACACACGTAACGTGTAGGACTACTTGACATTGATCTAGATATGATAGCTCTTTGGCACACGACCATACACTGCTGAATACCTGCCATAAATTCGTCCGTTTTATGATTATCTTTCTTTGACTTTATACCGGGCCCTTGTTGCGCCTTTATGGCCTGGTGTAGGCGGCAAGATGGAGTGTATGAGTATGGTTGATCGGTTGAAGGAAAATGGAATAATAATAATAATAATAATAATAATTATTATAAATAATCGCTTTAAACAATGAGAAATGTAAAACAAAACCAAGCAACACATATAAGACAAAGAATTTTAGAAAAGCAGAAGAACTTGAAAAAAAAGGAATAGAGACAAAATAAATCGAAAAGCAGAAGAAACTGAAAAAAAGGAATGGAGACAAAATAAATCGAAAAGCAGAAGAAACTGAAAAAAAGGAATGGAGACAAAATAAATCGAAAGGAAACACATACAGAAAAACATGAGATACTTTTGAAAATAAAGACTTCTTCAGATTCATCTAGACGCCAGACTTGTTGCTGTCCAATCGTGGAGCCGGGATAGCCGAATGGTAGAGCGTTGGACTTCTAATGCTCGGGTCGTGAGTTCGTATCCCGGCTGGGGCCAAATATTTGTGCTGGCTTTTTCATTGTTGCCCCGTCTTTGATATCACCCGTATGTGGTGGAAAAGGACGTTACCCCCCCCCCCCCTGCTGTCCAACTGTCCAATCAGTTATACGGTCCCCTCTACAAGCACTTCGTCCTTCGATGAAAGTCTTCAACACTGAACAACTCTCTGGTTCAAACACAACCATTAAGCGAAGAGACTACCAGACGTAAACAAATTTATGAACGCGCTGAGGGGACATTTCTGGCATAACAACCATTAGGCCGGCCTGTCAGGCCCTTCCCCGACCGCCGGGTAAACCTCCGCTTCACAACGGGATTATTTCTTGGAGCGGAAGAATAGGCGCAGTGAAGCGTTTTACGTCATTACGCTAACACATCTAGACAGCTTGGTGTAGAGCACTTTGGGTTTTGCTGTTTCAGCCCTTGGCAAACAGACGGCCCTCGGGCAAGGTACAGATCACATTAGCAGACTGACCTAGTCTGTGAGAGGATGAGCTTACACCTATATAGAACCAAAGACTCGCTACTGAGCTTATCACCGCAAAAAAGGCTGTCTACTACGACTGGTCTATTCCGTCTGAGACTGGATGAGTATACACCAACACAGAATATTATTGCAGCCACTGCGTGTGATCTGAGGGGGGAAGTGGGGCCGGGTCGTGGGGGTGGTGGAGGAGGTACTGATCTGTGTTCAAAACAGGTTCCGTAAGGACCGCGACTTAATATGATATGTAGTCGAACAGGTCATTGTGTCAGTCAGTAGAGATAACGTGCATGTCAGTGTGTGTGTGTGTGTGTGTGTGTGTGTGTGTGTGTGTGTGTGTGTGTGTGTGTGTGTGTGTAATTTATGGGCGGTTATTTTGCTCATAAATAGTTTTGTGACAGTTTTAGGCCAGGTTGTGTTCAACCCGGCAACAAACTGACGGAAATCCTTCCCGTGCATGTGAACTGAGCCACCTGGACACCGCGGCTAAACGCACAACTTGCCACCAGTAAAAGTAATGGTCAAAGGACAAGTCCACGTTGGAATGTGTCTTCGAGATGCAGCAACGAAAATGCAGAATGGCCTAAGCACGCGAAAATGTCATCAACGGCACGAAAAAGCTACCAGTGACCTTTCCACCGACTATCCCATTTCGGCCCGCTTCCAAAGAAACTGGGACCGTAATGAAAATCTCCTTGTAAGGCTACGGTAATCCCTTCCTAGATCTGACACTCGGAAAACCCGGATGAACTGTTTAGTTTGTCTCCCGCTGAACTGGTTTTCTTGTGGTGTTTAGTCGGCTACGTGTTGTGGACTGGGTAAACAGTTTAGTTTTCTTGCACTGACAAAGGACTAAAAATCTGGAGGGTGAGAATGTAGTGCGTTGCGTGAGACTGTTTGTAAGAATAAAATACGGCCATATCTTCATATTACAATATGCAAGGAAATTTTCCAGTTGGATATAATTAACTCAAAGTGGGGTATATCGGAACAAGTGGCATCCTGCATAGTAGGCTACGACTTCATATATATATCCTCAATGAAATGCGGCAATGCCATACGCGTGGCTGATCATGATTGGACAAAACAGATTGCCAATTTCACGCCTGTCACCTATCTAGAAAACGTGTAGCCGCCATGTTTGAAATTTCAAGATCACTGCGGTAGGTGATCTCGTGATTCAAGGATTTGAGGTAGGAAATACAACAGAATATCTTATCTGACTGACGGAAAATACGTCATCGGCTGAAGTGGACAACTCTAGACTGAAAGAGGCCAATAGTATCTTTCTAAATTCTGTGTTCAAGTTCGTGTCGTATTTTCCGGTAAACAACCCAGATAAACTGTTTAGTTTGTCTCCCGCTGAACTGGTTTTTTGTGGTGTTTAGTCAGCGGGAGACAACTCGACACAATCAGATCAAATCTACCCCCCCCCATCCCATCCCCAAATCCTCTCACCCTCCCACTCTTATGGGAGTTGCTTGTCAGACGTTTATCGATTAATAACCGATATCACTCGTCTGTCAAAACTACTGTTCCCACACGTGCTGTTTCTTGTTCCTGTTCTTATCAACACGCGTTGTCAGTTCTTGTCTGAAACAGAAGTGGCACTTCTTGCTGTAGCGCAGCGTTATACATTCTATCTTATCTTGGTCCCAGTGTACAAGGAACAACACTGCAAACGCAACATTGTAAAGCAGGAAACTTGTATAACGATGGCCAGAGCACCGTCGCATCCACGATAACTGGACCGCCTCACTTGACAATAGGAAAAACAACTCTGCAAGTCAAGCGACGAGGAAAAAGATATATCCATATCAATGCATCCGTATTGATTCGTATTGGAGTACATGGGAAATGTCAGTATAACTGTGTGTGTGAGAGTTAGCGGTTAGTTATTTAGGGCTTAACGCCGCGCGAGCGCGCTCTGTGTGTGTGTGTGTGTGTGTGTGTGTGTGTGTGTGTGTGTGTGTGTGTGTGTGTGTGTGTAAGAGAGAGAGAGGGAGAGACCCGAAGAGAGAGAGAGAGAGAGAGACCCGAAGACAGAGACTCGAAGACAGAGAGAGAAGAGAGAGACCCGGAGAGAGAGAGAGAGAGAGAGAGAGAGAGAGAGAGACACACACACACACACACACACACACACACACACACACACACACACACACACACACACACACAGAGGGGTGGTGGTGGGGTGGAGGGAGGGGGGCAGATAGACAGACAAAGGGCGGTTTCTCCAACGGTAGGAATAAATAAACACAAACATCGTACGTTTCCTCTAAGTTCATATGTCTTAAGTCAGATTTTCCTAAGAACTAAAATTTCCTCCATACTACCGCTGACAGGCCGCATTCCCGGCCATTTTCAACACGATAAGCTTTCATAATCTGTCGACATTTGTAACCGTCTTGTCGGACTGAGCCAGCACAACACTGCGGACGTGCTTTGTGTGTAAGCAAACACGCACACTCCCACAACAAAGATCACGGTAGGTGTGTGTGTTTCTGTCAACCGGCTGCGACCTCCCTTACCCGTACACCTACCTACCTACCCACACCTGCACCCACCCTGAATACACACTAGGGGGACACGAAGCTAGCCACCTACATAGGTATATGCCGCCGCTAGAAGGTCGCTGCGACTCTTCACACAAAGGAGACACTATTAGCGGGGTATTTTTTATTTTTTATTGCGTGTTTATTTGTGTGCAGAGAGTAATGATCTAGAGCCAGTCACTATGAAGAAGAAGTGTGAAAGACGCCCTTGGTCGAGTACGATGTGAGTGAGGGTATGGGGACGGCTGTAGAAAAGGACGAATGTTTTATTTACAAGTCAGTTTGAAGAGAGAGAGAGAGAGAGGGGGGGGGGACGGGGGGGGGGGGGGGGGGGGGGGGGGGGGGGGGGGGGGGGTTGGTAGAGGTGGGTAAGCATGCATTGTTTTCTTTACAAGTTTTGTGAAATAGCAGAGAGCATGTTTAGTAAGCTGTACATGCTCTCTGGAAATAGTGAAAACTGAATAGACGAAGAGCAACCCTTTTCGGTCACCATTCCTACTCTATCATCGGTAGATAAGCATGTTTTGTATAAGCTTGTGTATAATGTATGTCTGTTACTATTCGTGACTATTTTATCAGTTTATGTCAAGCAGTTGTAACTGAAAATGGGCGAACCAGAGACATGCACGTGTATGGGTGAACCGAGAGAGAGAACACCTCAAAGCTCAATGATTCAATGACGAAGTTGCATGATAACGCTTCTGTCAGACAGACAGCGCTGTGAGTAAATGTGATATTTATAGTAAAGTGGTTTTTACCCAGGAATCATCACTGACAAAAACCATCCGATAATAATAAGAAGAAGAGGAAGGAGATGAAGAATACTTATATAGCGCTGTAACCTAGTATTAAATAATAGTTCTACGCGCTTAAAGATAAAATAAATTAAGTGAAAAAGGAGAAATATATACAAACACATACACAGAGCCATAAGGCCAGGATCTGGGTACAACGACACACACATACCGAGAACACTGTTAGATGGTGTTTAGGGATGAAAACAGATGGTTTTTAAGATTTTTCTTGACAGTTTCAAGGGAGGGTGACTGGCGGAGAGAATGAGAGAGGGAATTCCAGGCTAAAGGATTCAGTTGGGTAACGTATGGCTAATGCTCTGTGTGTGTGTGTGTGTGTGTGTGTGTGTGTGTGTGTGTGTGTGTGTGTGTGTGTGTGTGTGTGTGTGTGTGTGTGTGTGTGTGTGTGTGTGTGTGCCGTGTGTGTGTGTGTGTGTGTGTGTGTGTGTGTGTGTGTGTGTGTGTGTGTGTGTGTGTGTGTGTGTGCACGCGCGTGAGGGTGCGTGTGTACGTCAAACCCACCTTTATAACATGCGGGTACCTCCACTTGCTCCCCCGACACAATATAGTCATTCTGCCGCTTCTCCCACTGCAACCGACGAGCTAACACAATCTTCCTGCGCCGGAGCTCATGGATTTGAACCACATTGTCCTCCTGGGGGCCACAAGGGGGCAGGTACTTGGACAGGTCCCCACTCTTTAACCGCGCCACCAATGGCAGTCTGTACGTGCTGACAAAGTCTTTGAAAGCCCTGGCTTTTTCGTCCCAGATCAAGTCTTTGACCGTGGCTCCAGGCGGGTAGATATACCCAACAGAACTATAGCCTCCAGTTCTTTCTTCGGTCACGGCCGCCATGTTGGGAAGGCCTGACAACGGTAGACGCTGGTTCTGCGAGGCTAGTGCAGTTTAACGGGTGCCGGGTAGGAAGGTGCCGTCATGGTCAGTTGACACTGTATGGATCATACAGACAGCAGCAGGTCAAGCGTGTTGATTCGCGCCAGTGAACTTCGTCACGTTGTCTTTGATCCTGGCATGTTTTTGTGACTGTCGCGTGGAGGAATAAATGCGCACATAAACACACGCACGACTGAACACACTTGACTATGCTAGGTATCGGGAGACGACAGCAGACGCCTAAATGAACACAGTATCCCGGGTATAGCCTAGCAGGCTGTTCGACAGGTTTGGGTATCCACTCCGCTGGTCAGTCACTTGCAGATCAGTTAGTGTACACAGATTTCTATCCCACTCTGCTGGCACGCGCTGAGCTGGTATCCACCCGGGGTACAGTAATTCTGTCACATACAGCTGGCAAAGGCAGGACAATTCCAGACAGGACATCTGCTGTAACTGACCACTCGCTGGGGAGTTCTGTCTTCTAAGCTCGCTTCGTTTCTTTTTTCTGTTTCCTTAGGGGCTAGTCCCTGTCCCCGTTCAATTCCAGGTCACAACACAGCAAGAGAGAGGGAGAGGGAGAGGGACTGATCTCGACACTTCCGAAGCAGCAGACGGTACGACCCAGCGCAGACTGAAAAGCGGGGCAGACTTGCTCTGTGAGTGTGTGCGTGTGTCTGCCCTCGGACAGGTAGCGGCAAACAGTGCTACTGTACCGCCCGCGCTCTGGTCTCGTCAGTTTGAGCCGAGAGACTGCCGAGGGCTGTCCCGTCCAAGCTTGTTTCCTGAGACACGGCTGGGCTACGCTGGTAAACGGCGAGCGACGACCTGGAGCGGTCTCGGCAAACATACGACTACATACCGGTATTGAACTGGTGGATGAAGGGGTGGGGGGGGGGGGGGGTGGTGGAGGACAGGTTAGGACGAGTGACAAACTTAGCTGGCCTTACCTGTGCCCCTGGGTTCCCCAGCCCTGCCCTAGGAGGGGCGGCTAACTTGTCTTGGCTTTGTGGCCCAGTCGGCCCTAGGGCCAGTAGGGACTAGTCGAGAATAGGTGATCAAAGCTGGGGTGGATTATGAGAAAACTAGTTTCTGATGTCGCAGTGTAGATGTAGATATGGTTTTTTTTGTGCGTGACTGATTTCATTTTCATTTCATTGTCTGATATACGTGGCATCAACACAGCTTGACGGACCATCCACACACACACACACACACACACACACACACACACACACACACACACACACCGTGACACACACACCGTGACACACACACACACACACACACACACACACTGACACACACACTGACACACACACACACACACACACACACACACACACACACACACACACACACACACACACACTGACACACACAGAGACACACACGCACGCACGACACACACACTGACACACACACACACACACACACACACACACACACACACACACACACACACACACACTGACACACACACACACACACACAACACACACACACACACACACGACACACACACTCACACACACACACACACACACACACACACACACACACACACACACACACACACACACACACACACACACACGGCTTTATGGAATGCCGGTCAGAGAGAAAGAGAGAGAGAGAGAGAGCACTGGCTAGTCTTGTGCCAGTGACCGTGACATCCGGAACTGATGATTGGAATGTCTACTATCAAACGCCGGAACTGACTGAACAAGAAACAAATCAGAACAAAACAAAACAATAAAACAACATAAACAGAAGAAAGAAAACAACAACAAGAAAAACAGACCGCCAACCCCCGCCCCCACCCCCACCCCCCACCTCCAAAGAAAAAAACACCACCACCAACTAAAAACAAAACAAAACAACACAACACAAAACAAACGAAAAACACAAAGAAAACACCCCCCCCAAAAAAAAACAAAAAAAAAAAAACAAAAACAAAAAACAAAAAAAACAAAAACAAAAAAAAAAACAAAACAAAACAAAACAAAAAACCAAACCAGTCAAACACAAAACAACTCCCCCCCAAAAAAAACAAACAAACAAAACAAAACAAAGCAAAACCAAAACAAAAAAACAAAACAAAAAAAACAACAACAAACAAACTCAAAAACAGGACACACAAAAACACTAGAAAGACAAGACAAACCGAAACTCAATAAAACAAACTGTCGCTGAGACACAAAAAACAATCTCTGGTTTTCTGAACAACTTGTCAGAGCAAATTCTCATCACCTTTGTAAAGACGCCTCGAGGAGGGCAACAGTTTGTTTGTTTGTTTGTTTGTTTTTCTTTGGACGATCGAGCAAGGGAAGTAAACGCAATATTCCTGCAGAAAAATAAGTTCAGAGGAGTTGTGTTTCCCCAATCCAAGGGACGTCACCGTACTGACCGGAAGTTGACACTGCTTCGCGCCGCATGCCACAGCCAGTTTTGGGCAGGTTTGTGCACATCGCAAGTAGTTTGTAACAAATTGTTGGTGTTTTTCAGAAGCAAACCTGACTGGTTACACATCTTCACATCCTATATAAACCCGTGGTTTTAATTGCTTGCCGTATTAAGCGTACCGATATCATTTTTACCGCAAATGAAAGGGGATATCATCTTGAATCCGGGTTTGTTTACTATGGAAACCATTATTGTCAATGCATGTAAACATCACTCGTAAAGTAAAATGCAGACTAATTTGTGAAGTGCGGTGCAGAATGTCATGAGACATATTCCTGCAGTCAGTTTGCATGTTACAAGTTGGTTTGTATGCTCATGCACGGATATTTTCTTCCGATACTCCACGGTAAAGCTCAATATGGCCCACGCACGAGAGGGCGTCTCATTCCACACCAAGATGCATCCCTCCCCCACAACCTCCCCGCTTGTTAAAGAAACAAAATCAGCATTTGACAGGGAACCCAGCATGTGAGTTCATGGTTCGTGTCAGTGACAATGTCTTTTTCAGAGTAAACCTACACAATGTCCACACGACTGAGCCGGCCGTCGTCGGCAACCTCCCACAGTAGCCGCATCTCCCACGCATCACACGCCTCACATTCATCACATGCTTCACGCACATCACAAAGTGGAGAGCTGAAGCTGGAGTGCAAAGCAGCTTACTTGACAGTGCTTGATGACGTACATGATGAGCTGACCAGCAAACAAGATTTTATTTTGGGTAAGGCTAATTAACTTAGCAGATGATTGAGGTTGATGTCTTGATTTGTATTAAAAATAATAATAATAATTGCATTGATATAGGCACTTTATTCCAAACATTTGGCTCAAAGTTGCGCAAGCTAAACCCAGCACACATGCTCGCGTGAATTGCATACATTCTGTGACACACTGAACATGAACATACAACAACAAAAATTTTGCAGAGGGCCAGCTCAGCAATTTCAGTTTCAGAATTTTAGTTTATTTTTTAATTTTAGGGGCTGAGCATTTCCAGAGCATTGTAATGTATGTTGAAGGACCATGGTTTAATTGTTTTGAATTTGATGTGATGGTGCAATTGTCATGAACATGCAGTTACTCTGGCTTACAGTTTTGGTTGGGATTTGTATTGATTATAATGTAATTTTGGTACAGTGTGATTTTGTAATGCTTAGTCTTAGAGCTACTTAGACTATCAGCTGTGACTGCCGTTTTTGTAAAATTCTGTAATTCTCTTTTGTATAGCTTTGCAGCAGGCTGGGAGAAACCCCACACAGAAAATGGTGAGAAAATACTGGGACAATGACAGAGGTATGTAATCTGCTCTTTGCAATACTCTCTTGTAAGGATGATAATAATAAATCACATTTATACAGTGCAGTTCTTGAAAATATATCAACTCGTTTGCGCATTCACACATAGCCTTCTGCCCTCCGTGATGTCCCCACACTGTCAGCCTTTAAATCACAACTTGAAACATACCTGTTCCGTCAGGCTTTCCATTGAAAACCGGGACCCTCTGTCCATGTTCATGTGTGGGTGTGTGCGTGCGTGTGTGTGTGGTGTGTGTGTGTGTGTTTGCGCTCTGAGTGTCCTTCTGAGATGGGTGCCTTATAAGTATTATATACTCACACACACACCTTAAACGCATCCTAAAACCCACCACAATTACATAAATCAGTAGAAGGCAAGTTGAAACGGATAAGTTTTAAGCTCTGATTTGAAATATGACAAGAGTAGGTTGCTGTCTCACACTAGCAGGCTAGGATCAACAAAAGTTATGCAGTGTAGCAATACCATTTTACTGCTTTCTATTACAGAGGCCATGTCCTTTGACGAGTTCGTGGATGTGTGTCGGAAAGAGCCGCCCACCAGCGAGGATGACTTGATGAAAGCTTTCCGCAAAATTGACATCAACGGGGATGGTTATATTTCTTTGGATGAGCTGTACAAAATCATGACCACTGTAAGTTTTCCTGACTTGGATGGTGCCTGTGATGCGGTATTTATTTGACCATGAAACTGCATGGTCTTCTGATCCCCCCCCCCCTCCACACACACACACACACAAATTTATGAAGTTAGCTTCTGGTGAATATACCTATCCGTATGACCACTTTTTAATCGACCACTTTAATAGCACTTAGGAGAGACTTTTATATGGTCATTTCACTTTAGAGTGCTATGAACTTCTTTGTTAATTGAAATTATATCTTTCTGTAGCAGATACCGTTTGTTTCTTTCATGTATTTTCTTTTCTTTTTGTACAGAAAGGAGAAAAGATGTCACGGCAGGAGGTGAAGGCGATGATCGATGAAGTTGATGAGAACAAAGATGGGAAGCTTGACTACAGGGAGGTAAGTGTCACTTGTCTGTCGTTGGATCTGAACGTAATCATTCCTTTTTTTTTTTTTCCTTTTTTTTTTCTGAGCCTCAGTTGCTGGATGCCTCAGACTTGGTTTTTTTTTTTGTTTTTTTTTTTTGGGGGGGGGGGGGGGTTGGTCAAGCATCCTCTCTTCATCGGCTCCTTTTTTTCCAACAGTACAAGTAGTTACTTCATGAACATGTTTTTTCCCTTACATACATAACTGCGTTATTGTCGTACTTGCTCATTTTTGGCAACGACAGCAAAAGAACAGTTGTTACATTCAGCATAATCATTCATAGTGTATACGTTTGACTGCAAGCTGCTATCTTGACTGACATTAGCGTGTCTTCAGCATAGGCTAGCTGTTTGGTTTACTTGAGGTAATATGTGCAGTGTAATGTCCATGGTTTAGCAAATAAAAGCGACATAAAAGGGACAGAAACCACTTAACTTTGACAAAGGACGGCACAGGTCGACGTTTCGGCTTATGCCTTCTTCAGGACATAAACAAATGGGACATAACTTCAACAAACAAGCAAAAGGTAACTCTGCAGACGTACTGACATACACGGCGCAGAAAAAAAACAAAAACAAAAAAACGGTGGGCGAGAAAAGGACCAGAAAAAATAGTAAAATTATCACAACACCCATCCTTAGGTGACAGAAGACCATGGACTGTGTGTGAAAAAAAAAAAAAAAAAAAAAAATGTTGGGCAGAAAAGAACAAAAAAGAATAGTGAAAATTAGCAATCACAACACCCATCCTTTGGTGAAGCACCTTTGTCCATGGTTTATTTTTTCCTTGACATCTGACTGTGCAACATCTTGCATTTGCGTCCCTCAGTTGATTGGCAATCATGCACTTTGAGGTGTCCTTGCCAGCAACCTTTTTTTCTTGTCAGATTATACTAGTACTACTTACAGATTGTACATTTTGTTTTTGCATTTTCATAGATTACGTTAATTTTGAATAATGATTAATATTCAACAAACTGTTTGGCTGATGAAGATGCAAGCATCTTTGTTGCTTGAGCGGCGTGAGGCCACAAATAACTAACATCAGTAATTTTCTAACGGGTCAGTTTCACCAGTGTGTGTCTGTTCATCGTTGTACAATGTGCGTGAGTGTGAGTGAGTGATGGGCGCATTGAGTTTTACAGTGCAACTTCTTTTGGGCGACCACCCCTCTGACCAGACAAGAGTTGTCTTAAAAGAGAGGTGGCCACCCAAAAGAAGCTTCAGACAGTGAAGAAGTGCAACCTAGGACCATTGTAACATTGGTCTGCACAGGCAGGTGGTCTCCCAAAGGGGTGGCCACCCAAAAGAGGTTTTACTGTATTTAAAGATTAAAAGAAATGGTAGAAATACCATTTATTATTATTATTATTATTATTAATGTATTTTCATAATGTAGATGATGAATCTTTTAACAAAACTAAAACCAGATCCTATTTATTCTGCATTTTTCTGCATTATTTAGGATGAGGACTTTGATTATGTCAGGGTTTGTATCCCAGATCAGTCCTGTTTCATTCGCAAGCTGTTCACTTTGGGTTGTTTAAGTTGGTGATGAGCATGACTTGTGCAGCATGAGCTTGAACGTTTTCAGTTGAAGATTTTGGTGAATCATACATACAGCTAGTGAGCTCGCTGTGACACGTGTGTGTCTTGTTTATGTACTGTTTAGTGAATGCTGCTGGTCGTAAGGATGGAGGCTCACTGTCATTCACTTTATGCTTTCACAGTTACACTCATATTGGAATGTCCGTTTTGTAGTTTTTGTTTTTGATTTTGCAACAACAACAACAACAACAACAACAAAAAAGGGGGGGGGGGGGCTGTTTGAATTAAAAAAACAAAAAACAAAAAAACCCTTTCTGCTGCTATTGCATGGGGTTTTTTTGCTGAATTTGCATGGTCATTGAATATAAAATAGATTAAAAAAGGAAGAAACACACACACACACACACACACACACACACACACACACACACACACACACACACACACTGAAGAGATAGTTAGCAAAAAATCAACAGTTGATTGCCTGCTTAATGAGCCTGCATGTGGTTGAAGGGTGCAATTAGTGCAAGTGTTGACATGCTCAGTTTTGTTGCACAGCTGTGTTGTGCTTTACGCATGTATGTGGTGCGTAGTGGTGAAATTTACTGGAATCTCTGGCCTGAAATTAACTTTGTGTGTCATAGATTCTGCATTTTTACGTAATCACGGACATGTCACACCATCATACCTCTCTGAGTGTCTTGACATGAGAAACATGACTAAAAAACCTTAAAACCAACAAAACATGGCAGGGTAATTAATGCTTAACTTAAGATAATCGTAAGTCTAACCTCTGTCTTGCGCACACACACACACACACACACACACACACACACACACACACACACACACACACACACACACAGGCACACACAGAGGCACACACATGCACACACATCTACCACTTGGGGAATCTGAAATAAACCATCGTGTAAAATGTTCATTAAACACGGAAGTGGACATTCAAGGCAAAGCATCTCAGTTCGAATGAAACAGTGAACTCAGACCTGTAAAGACTTGTATACTTTGTATCAACTCATTTCACCAATGGTGTTATCTCATAATGTCTGTGCCAGTAATTAACATAATTAGTTTTGAGAGGCATTTGAGTTGTAATTGCAAGTGATTTGACTTGTGTTTTCATTTGTTGCACCCCCGTTTTACCGCAAGTTCATCTCGACTGGTGCTATTTCATAATGTCTGTGCCAGTAATTAACGTAATTAGTTTTAATACGCATTTAAGCAGTAATTGCAGGTGAATTAACTTTTGTTTTCATTTGTTGCACAGTTTTGCCACATGTTCATCTCGACTGCGGAAGAATGCAAGAAGATGTCGTTGAAGGTGATGGAGAAAAAAGAGAGAAGAAAAAAGCGCGGTGATGCACCTACTGCCCCTCCCAGAAAAGGTTTGTCGTGAAGAGAAATTGTGCTTGATTTTTATATTCTGAAGGGCTTAAAATCTTCCACCTTTTGGCGGATTTCCACCTTTGGCGAAAACTTTTCTTCCTCTCAGACGGGTTTTTCCTCCTTTGAAGCACCTAAAAATAAAATCATTCAAAAACGCACCAGATTGCACAGAGTTTAGTCTAATCCAAAAAATTTGCCTCCAAAACAAAGTGTTTCTTAATAATAATAATAAATAAATTTCATTTATATAGCGCACTTCTCAGATACAGTGACTCATTGCGCTAACACACATCACTCATACACATTCACACTATACAGACAAACACGTCAATCAGTACATATTACACATCACACAATACAAAGACACATCAGTTGAAAGCCTGTTGAAAAAGGTGCGTTTTCGGTCCAGATCTAAAAGCTGATAGAGATGGTTGTTGTCTCAGCCCCATAGGCAGAGAGTTCCAGACTGTAGGGGCGGCAAAACGGAAACATCTTCCTCTGAAGTATTTAAATTCATACTGAAAAGCACCAAACTGCGTAGATTTTAGTCCAAAATTTGTTTAAAATCTGGGGGAGCATGTCCCCGGATACTCAGAGCATAACACCAAAGCTTTGCAGACACGTGCTTGGGCCTCTGACACTTGGTCACTAAATGTTAGACACTTGTCCTCCTTTTGGGTCATGGACCATTTTAAGCCCTACTTCTTGCCTTATTTGTTTCTTTTTACGTGTCACTGTCCTCTGTGGACTTAATTCAGCACAGCCTTCTTGGCTATAAATGTTAGAGATAGCATTTTTTTTTAGATTTTCTGCTTAGCCATGTTTTCTATCATTTGTGTTTATGATGTACGTATGTTCGTGCAAAGGAAATATTATACCCAAGGGGAGGATCTTTGTGCCTGTTTTGAATTGTTCCTTGCATTCATTTCTTTTTTTGTTCAGTTGATTATCACACATGGCTTGATTTACTCACATTCTGTTTTGATAATCTCTCTGTGTGTAAAGGAGCTTACAGTTATGTATACATGTCGGTCGTAACTCAATTCTTGTGCTCTGTCTTGCACTGTGCACGGCATGTCTTCTGTACCTAAATGTTTGATACACTTTTGTTGTCTGTCGTACCAATATGTTCACATAACCGCAGACGAGGGCTCCGTAAATGGTTCTCAGCTCTCCATCCGCTCCGCTGCCTCGGAGAAGAGTAAGCCTTGGCTTATTTCCCTCGAGTGAATGCCTAGTCCTTCGCTTTTTTGACATTTTTATTTTGCATATGATTTACCTGACCTAGTCAAATCATAGCCTTGTGGGATTTAATCCTAGCTAGATACTGCTTACTTACTAAATCTCTGGGAGAGATGCACACAGTATCTCTGTGGGTGTGTGGGTGTTTTCCCTTTTTGTTTGCTGAGGTTGGGATTTTTGTCTGTCCTTCTTTTTCGTTTTTATTTTTGTTCAACCACTGCTCAGATTTTATTGGCGGACTACCAGTTGCTGTGGCTAAAGTAGATAGAGAAGAGTCTTTTTTTTACTGCTTTTAAAACACTTTAGGGGGGTGGGGGGCTGATTCGAAATGCTCAGCTTAAACCGCTCATTTTCTCCTTTGCATGGAAAATATAAAACTGACACTAGATAAATAAAGAACACAACTTTTTCAGAACTCCTTCGTCCTGCATGTTACTTCAGATTTTGAAAATATAGAAAGTACTGAAAATACTTTACTAACTTTTTGAATCCCTCCTGGACAGCGTCTGTGTAGATCATGTTCCGTATACAGACAGAGGACTCAGTCTGGCTAGAATTAGATTTAAGCATAGATTTCTGTCAGTGCTGACATTGTTATTGCCTGCATGTGTGTTGTCTGGCTGATAGGACGGCATTCGACCACTCTTTTGCTTATAGCAGCTAGGGCATACAATCTTCAACCTTTCGGCAGATTTCCTTCTGCCAGAAAGTATGAAGCGCTCTTCTGAAGCGCAGAAAATCTCGCTGGAATGCACCAGATTGCACAGACCTCAGTCAAATTCAAAACATTTTCCTCCAACAGAAATATTTCCTCCTCTGAAGCACGTGAAATCGTGCCTAAATGCACCAAATCGCACAGACTTTAGTCTAATTTGAAAAAAAAAAAAAAAAAAAAAATCTGGGCAAGCATGCCCCTGGACACCCCTCGCATAACACAGCAGACACATGCTTGTGGTTTTGCCACTTCATCACTTAAAGGTGCACACTTTTCCTTCTTTTGGACCATGGACCATTTTAAAGATCTAAGCTCCCAACAAAAAGCTTTCCGAAGTGTGAAAACAATTCACAGTGTCGACCGTGCAAGCACAGTCAACTCTGTCCCAGTTGCAGAGTTTTCAGCGTCCCTGAAACCCCAATAAAAGCCAAGGGCAGCCTGATTTCACAGCTCAGTTTGCGTTTTGACACTGAGCGAGAAAGATCGTGCTAGACACTGTAGCTGTGTGTCTCGCTCACTGACCAAAAGCCAGATAATGTCAGGGCAAACTCGTGCTCTGGTTTTATAAGGGTCCCCGAAGCGCTGAAAACTCTGCAACCGTGACAGAGTTGACTGTGCTTGCACGGTCGACTCTGTAGAAAGTTTTCACACTTCGGAAAGCTTTTTTGTCGGGAGCTTAGATGTTTAAGCCCTGTTATAGTGATCGATGAGAAGGTTTTTTCCTTCCTTTTTGTTCTGTATGTTTACCACTGTGTAACTGTTTTGCTAACAACTTGACTTACACATGTAGCTGCTAATTAATATTTCATTTTGCTTTTTCAAAAAATTCTTTATGTTTTGGTGGTGGTGTTGATGAAACCAGTGAATAACCATTGTTTTGCAGCCTCAGGAAACCCATACACTTAGTTCGGACACAGTTGTATAGCATCACTGTTTCAGCATACAGTGTGCGGAGGAAATATTCTGGACTTGCATGCACCATTTTATACTGTTGCAGGCAAGAATGTCCATGTATTCATTTGAGATCAGTGAAAATATTTGATATTTAATATATATATACATATATTTTTACCTGCTTCATTTCTGTTTGGTAAGCTGTGGGTAACTGGTTGTGTAACTAAATACATGCAGGATCGTCAAGGCAGTTTGGCTCTCGAGGATCCGTGCAGTCTAATGACATTCTAGAAGGTATTTGGTGCGTGGTGCCTCGCTTGGTTTTGCTTTGATGTGGTTTGATTTGGTGTGCTCCAACAGAAGACATCTCGTTTTCTACTTCCTTTTCAAAATCAAAACG